>SEYY01018984.1:22500-42495 GCA_009176605.1 Armadillidium nasatum | reverse complement strand
AATCCAAATCGAGTATGAATCCATGAAAATTTGCAATTCTAATCCGAATACGAATCCGAGAAAAAACCTTAGAATCCGTATATATATATATATATATATATATATATATATATATATATATATATATATATATATATATATATATATATATATATATATATATATATATATATATATATATATATATATATATATATATATATATATATATATATATATCAGCAATTGATTTGTTCCTAGGGAACCGCAATTTGATAAGGAACAAGAAGACGAACAACGATGATGAAAGCATTTTAATTTGGATTGGACGTTTCGGGTTTGACTTTACCCATCATCAGCAAAAAATTAAAATTCTGGGACAAATAAATACAATTATATATTAGAACAAAAAAAATAAAAAAGCTAAAAATATTAAAAAATAAGTGAAAACACAATAAAACACAACTCACAATAACAAGCAACGAAAAATTAAAAATTAAATTAAAGATAATGATTAAAATAATGACAATGATTAAAATAATGACAATGATTAAAATAATGACAATGATTAAAAAAATCAGATTTAGTTAGAAAACTTCTTGATGATGTATATCGCCCTAAATCCCCTCCCATTACTGTACCGAAGCAGAATATTTATTTAAAAGTTCCTTATATTGGCTTAAATACCATCAAAATGATAAATTCATTAAACCCTACATTACAAAAAACTTTTCCCGCCGTACAGTTTATTTTTACCCCAGTGAATGGTTTTAAAATTTCAAATTTTTTAAAACTTAAAGATACTATCCCGCTAGATTTGAGATCGTCGTTAGTTTATCAATTTACGTGTGCGGACTGCAATGCCCGCTACATAGTCCAAACTGGCCTACAACTCAACTTGCGAATCTCGAAGCACCTGGGCCTGTCTTATCGTACCAGCTTGCCTCTTACGACACCTGAATCTTCATCTATCCGCACACACAGTCTAGATATGAAACACAGTGTCTCGCTGGAGAAATTTGAAATTCTAGCCTCTGCAAATGATTCCTTGAGTAGGAGAATACTGGAGAGCCTATATATTCGAGAACTTAAACCAGAACTGAATAAAGACCTGTCTTCAATTTCGCTTTTTTTATTTTAACGTTTACTATATCTAATTATTAATATTATTATTATTATTATTATTATTATTATTATTATTATTATTATTATTATTATTATATATATTATTAATATTATTATTATTATTATTATTATTATTATTATTATTATTATTATTATTATTATTATTATTAATTATTATTATTATTATTATTATTATTATTATTATTATTATTATTATTATTATTATTATTATTATTATTATTATTATTCTAATCATTATTATTATTTTAATTATTGTCATTATTTTAATTTACTGTCATTATTCTAATTATTATTGTCATTATTGTATTATTTTAATTCATTTTTAATTTTAATCATTTCATTGTCATTATTTTAATCATTGTCATTATTTTTAATCATTGTCATTATTTTTAATCATTATCGTCATTATTTTAATTATTTTCATTATTTTAATTATTATTGTCATTATTTTAATTATTATTGTCATTGTTTTAATTATTGTCATTATTTTAATTACTATTGTCATTTTTATCATTATTTTTGTTATATTTTATTATCGTTATTGTTATGATTAATATTATTGCAGTTATTGTTATTATTATTACTGATTGCTTTATATTTCACCAACCAACTACATATTTTATACTCTAACGCTCTACTGGTGATCTCTTTCTATTCTCTCTGACTCTTGGTCTTCCGCTCTACGATATTTCGGTGAATCTTTTGCTATCGAGCTGGACATTTCGAATCCCTTCTATAGGGACTGGTAAAAAGCTTTGATTTCTAAACTTTCCTCATTCAGAATTTATCCTTCTCTTTGATTTTCTTTCTGGTCGTTCTATAGCTGCTGTTGTAGACGACCACCATTCATCCTTTAAATCTGCTAATAGTAATGTCCAATCCCCAAAGCTTTTTAAACTTTTAATTAATAATTCTCTCTATTACTTCATTACCTATCCGATCCTATGCTGATGATCTTACCAATCCTTACTCCTTTCAGTTTGGAAGGCGCACCTCCCAGCAACAGTTAATTGACGCTAGAATTTTGGCCTTGGAATATCTGACCTCTGACTTTTCTTGCACTTCAAATTGAGGAAGAGAAAACATAATCTTTTTCAATGCCTCAAAAACTCAGTTCCTCCATATCTCTACTCGAGACTATCTACTACAAAACTATAACATCTTCTAAAACACGCAACTCAAGCCTTCATCTGTCCTTAATAATCTCTAGTGGTCTTTCTTGGAAAGATCACATTACTTCTCTTTCTAAACAAGCTTCTAAGAGGTTGGGTGTTCTGATGCACATTCATGATTTTTTTTATGCCAATCCAATTGCTTTCTCTTTATAGGGGTGTTGTTCTCCCCTGTTTGGAATACGCCTCATACATCTGGGGTAGTTCCACTCACACAGATCTCCTTGACAAGGTGGAGTCTGAATTTCCGTCAACTAATTCTCTCCAGTCTCTCTTCTGAACTCTTCCGTTCAAAATATATATATTTTCTACACAGTCTTATCCTTTCTCTGTTCAAATGTCTGATCTCAGACTTAACCGCTATGCCTAATCTTATATGTACTCAATTGGTAAAGTCTGGAACACACTCCCTTTTTATGTTTTCCCAACTTCTTTTGGCTTGCACACTTTCAAGAGCCGTGTATGGGTGCATGTTGTCGTTTAACGATTAGGTTCTGTATTGACTCAACTCTGGTGGAAATTAGTAGGTTTCTGGTTTTTACCCACCAGAGGATATATATATATATATATATATATATATATATATATATATATATATATATATATATATATATATATATATATATATATATATATATATATATATATATATATATATATATATATATATATATATATATATATATATATATATATATATATATATATATAATATATATATATAGTAGTAAGACGCAAAGATTCCAGGCTGGCTGAGGGGAACTCACGTACCTTCCTGAGGCCTTTTTGGAGGGTCGCTGCCCCCCCTGAGGAAGAAATCACGTACCATTGTGAGGTGTTTGTAATCTGATAATAGTCTTATCTTTGATTTAATCTTGTTAATCCCTTAAGCTCCGCCCCTTTTGGTCACTTACCCCTTTGATGTTGCCGCCAGGAAAGTGGCTGACCTTATTTTTCTTTGATGTTGCCGCTTCGGCACGTGCCTTACGTTCTATCCTGAGGGTATTTTCTAGCTTTCTTCTAGCTTCTTTCTCCTTCATGCTAGAGATCTTTCTAGCTCTTACCTTGTGAGGGGAGTGCCATTTGTGATTGATGACGTCATATTTCTTCTTCTAACTCCTTTCTAACCCCATCGAATGCTGCTAGTTCAACCAACCAATCAGAGCCTTCCTTTCTGATGACGTCACTTCATACGATTTCTTCTGTTCATCACGTGTTCTCACCGCCATTTTCTTTCTCCTTCATCATGTGATTTTTCCCGTCAATTCTTCAATACCATCTTTTGGAGTGAAACTCAAACTTCTTCTTACTCCGAAATTTCCAGAAACGAACGAACGAACGAACGAACGACCTTAAAACTTTTTTCGATCTCCAGGGATGGAGAATCGAACCCAGGTCTCCTGGCTTAAAATCCAGGACTCTACCATTGAGCTAACACGAACTTTCTATACAAAAATGAAATAGTTGTATTTACGAGCCAAATTTCAGATTTTGTTTGATGACATCACGACTTTTGATTTTGCTGCTATTTTTTTTGTTTCGTTTTCTTCTTTCATACCCTTGAGGGCGGCGCGGGCGGAGTGGGACCACCACAGCCGACCCTATCCGGCGGCGATATCCGACGGCAATATCCGTTGGAGATATCCGGTTGTAGTATCTTTATGGTGTTGGAGGTGAGTGCGCAAGCGCTATGCACACACATTTGCTGTTTTTGCTATTGTTGCTATGGAAACCAATTTTTTACGTGCAAGAGCTGTGCACATACACTTCTCATTCGCTATTATTATTATTACTGTTGTTGTTGTTATTGTTGATTTGGAAACCAGGGTTTTACGCACGAACCCATACATTCTTCTCGTCACAATGGAAACACAATATATATATATATATATATATATATATATATATATATATATATATATATATATATATATATATATATATATATATATATATATATATATATATATATATATATATATATATATATATATATATATATATATATATATATATATATATATATATATATATATATATATATATATATATATATAATATATATATATATATATTATATATATATATATATATTATTACTTTATATTATAATAAACTTAAAATATTATTATATAATAATAATAATATTAATAATAAATATTTTATATTTTTTTTTCAAAAATAAACTTAGAAATTTTCATTTATTTTATGTATATTAATAATAATAATAATTATAATAATAATAATAATAAAAATAATAATTATAATAATAATAAATATTTAAGATAGTGTTTAAAAAGTAATAACATTTTCTTTCTAAACCAACTTTTTAAATTCACATTTTCTATTAAGTTTTAACCGTGACTATTTATTTTTCTCTTTATTTTAAATTTTGATGAAAAACGCTGATTTGAACTTATGTTTTTGCCACAAGAACTTTCTATTTGTTTAAAAAATTATTAAAGATCGGGGCATGAGCGAACACATACATTCATCTCGAAACCATGAAAACCAGTATATATATATATATATATATATATATATATATATATATATATATATATATATATATATATATATATATATATATATATATATATATATATATATATATATATATATATATATATATATATATATATATATATATATATATATATATATATATATATATATATATATATATATATATATATATATATATATATATATATATATATATATATATATATATATATATATATATTGTCACAATGGAAGACACTCCATTGTTACGATTTCGAACTTCACATTTATTTAATAGTAATTTACGAATGAAAATTATGAAATTAATAATTCAACAGTTTTAAATGCAGTGCGAATATATTAAGATCAGTTCGTTTAATAATGGAAGATGAGAAGAACAAGAATATTTCATAGATAATTCACGCGATACGTAAATTATAACAGTATCTTAGTTAAAGAAGTGAGATACTTAAACGTGTCACCTTAATTAATTAAGGGTCATTTCACATGATCGTAATCTCGACAGAGAGAAACCCGGCAAAAGGGTTAATATAATAGAGCGACAGGAGAAGTAGAATTCCTCCTGAAAAATTAAATAGATAGGAGAAGTAGAATACCTCCTGAAGAATTAAAAAGAAATAGGAGAAGTTAAATACCTCCCGAAAGATTAAGTATTAAAGGAGAAGTAGGATTCCTCCTGAAGAATTTAAGAAGATTAGGAGAAGTAGAATTCCTCCTGAAAAATTAAATAGATTGGAGAAGCAGAATACCTCCAGAGAAGAATAGGAGAAGTAGAATTCCTCCTAGAAGAATAAGAAGATTGGAGACGAATACGAATACCTCCAAAGAAGGATAATAGGAGAAGTAGAATTCCTCCTAAAGATACTTTGCTTATATATAAGGAAATTAAAAGGAATATTATTCTATTTTATTAAATATTTAAATCATCCCTAGACATTATTAACAGGTAAATAAGAATTCCGGGCTCACAAGACAGACAATAGTCCACCCCAGACTACGTCTTGTGATTATATATATATATATATATATATATATATATATATATATATATATATATATATATATATATATATATATATATATATATATATATATATATATATATATATATATATATATATATATATATATATATATATATATATATATATATATATATATATATATATATATATATATATATATATATATATATATATATAATATAACCTTATTTTTATTTTATATTTTGACAATTTTTCAAAAATAAACTTAAAAAATTTTCATTAATAATAATAATAATAATAATAAATAATAATAATAATAATAATAATAATAATAATAATAATAATAATAATAATAATAATAATAATAATAATAATAATAATAATAATAATAATAATAATAATAATAATAATAATAATAATAATAATAATAATAATAATAATAATAATAATAATAATAATAATAATAAATATTTAAGATAGTGTTTAAATAACAATAACATTTTCTTTCTAAAACAACTTTTAAATTCACATTTTCAATTAAATTTTAACCGTAACCATTTATTTTTCTCTTTACTTTAAAATTTTGACGGAAAAAGTCGATTTGAACTTCAGTTTTTGCCACAAGAACTTTCTATATGTTTCAAAAATTATTAAAGATCAATGCATGAGCAAAGACATACATTTATTTTTCACTGTTTAGAAATTGAGTTGCTAGATACCACTATCAAGACCATTTTTTTCATTGAACTTACAAACTTGTACATGAATAAGAAAATATATTCAATACATAAATAATAATAAAAAAAAAAAAAAAGAAGGAAAAGTGAAAAAAATTAATAAATAAAAAATATAATAAATATAATATATATATATAATATAATATATAAAATATATATATATAATATATATATATATATATATATATATATATATATATATATATATATATATATATATATATATATATATATATATATATATATATATATATATATATATATATATATATATATATATATATATATATATATATATATATATATATATATATATATATATATATATATATATATATATATATATATATATATATATATATATATATATATATATATATATATACCGTATTAATGCATAATCAAACTGCAGGAAAATTCCTGCAGTCGTTCATGGGAAGACTAAAAAAAAAATGGTTAAAAGGAATCCCAAACCCTAGAACCATGCGAAGAACTATTCTTCATGATCCAGCCTTGTCGCCCAATCCAATCTCGTGTTTTAAATTTTATATTCGTAATGCTAATGTTGAAATTTTCACTTAGGCCGAAAGTATGTTATTTGAAAGTTTTGTTCCTCCTCCACAAAATTTTGATAATAAGTTAATTGCGATTTATTAAATTTTGCTTTATGAAAATATTTTAAAAAAATTATTTTAAAATAAATCTGAGTTTAAATAATATATATATATATATATATATATATATATATATATATATATATATATATATATATATATATATATATATATATATATATATATATATGATAAAAGAAAGATCTATTTCAGAGGTTGTAATTGTACCTTTAAAACCAAAGGGAATAGTGCGTGCAGTTCCGGGAATACTTACACGTTTACCTTCAGTCATACGGAATCGTTTGTTCCCTGTTCGTATTGTCATATTTCCAAGACGGATCAGCTCTGAAATTCTCAGTTGGCACAGTGAAGGTGGTATCTCTATTATTTACGGTTTGCGTTCGTGCTGAATATTTCTTAAGTCTTTATGTTTTAGCCTTTATATTCCTCTGTATGCTGATGAATTCGGTGAATACATCTGACTGATTGCTTTAGCTGTTACATCATGATCCTTCAAACAGTCTTGGTATCTTATATGTTGTTCATTTTCAGCTGTAGTGTTATCTACTTTATCAAGGAACTATTCGAAGCATATTCTCAAAATTGATAGCATCTGATGACGCTCTATTTAAAGATATCCCCTTAGCTTTGAGAATATGATCAAATGTACCATCAGCTTTGGCAACACGTACAGAGTAACTCTTTGGACCTACACAAATAAAGCTGTCCGCATACGCACCAGGTCCAAATTCAGCTATCTCATCCGTAAGATCACCAAGAAACTGCCCTGTCTGAGGAAGCTCTACTCCTTCTTCAGCAGCAAAAATGCAGCTGTCTGTATCACAGTATAGGGCTCGACCGTTTGGTTTTTTCTAAAAGATTATACAATTCTACTCGTGCATAAGCTGTTGTGAATGATGCTATGGCCAGATTTGTAGATTTTGCAGTGGTTTCCTCGTATTCAGTATGCCGGACCCTTGAAATATACCGACCTCCTGCGACTAGAACGTCATGAATCTCCAACTCACGACGTTGGAACAATTTGAAGAGTTCTACCTCTGTCTCTGAGACTATATCTTCAACTTCCGGAGTCCGCATGGCCATACGTCCCCACAAGGAATTTAACATCAATTTAGAAATATATCTCATTGCTGGATTCTTCTCCTTCATCTTCTCTACATCCAACTCGACACCCTCCCTTTCAAAGAAAGCCATAGCGAATGTACGAAGTTCTTCTATCGTTCTCACACCGTCTGGAAACCCTGAAGCCTCAGTCTTCCATTTTAGAAATGTTTGTACGAACTTGATGAAAACGTCAGAAGACTGAACAAATGCCCATACCTCGAAGATTTTCAAAATTCTGTAACCTTTCATTACAGCTTTCTCTAACTCAACCGAGGTATATACACCCTTAAATGCTCTCTGATTCGCATTATGATTACACTCATCTTTGTTTTCATGTTCAGCACATAATCTGCATAATGGAAAAACAAGCTTACCTTTCACTCTTAATGGAAGAACAGGGAAATATAAATCCTGAGGAGGTAAAACCTGAATATACGCAAGACCAAAATAAGTTGTTCCGAGCTCATTTATGAAATCTGATATGGAAGGTAACCTTCTCTCCCACGATCTTCATAGGAGTACCTATTGGAAACATCTTAGTTTTCTGAACGAAAGGATACAAAGAAGTAAAATCGTAATAATACAACTTTATCTTTCCACCTGTAGACGGAAAATAATTTGTGAAAACTTCTGTTCTTCCACCAAAAAGCGCATCTCCAGGGGATAGTCTTTCGTTTATTGCGGAGTTAGAAACGCTGTTCACATAATCTCCTAATTTTACTTTCTCCTGCTTTCCCCTTATTTTTATTTGTAAAGTATTTTTCAACTTTTCCCATGCACAGCCCCAAATCGAAATAACTTCATACCCTGCCTTCTTATAATTCTCTTCTTGCACTATGGTAGCTCTTCTCCTATCCAGTCTTGATGCATCGTATAATACCCCCTCAGGAACACAATCATGACCGTGAAACAAACATCCATTAAACAAAAGAACTACTTCTTTTTCCTCAGGGTCAAGTAAATGTAATTCATTTTGCTGACTCGCTGTAGGATGTGTCTCGTCCCATAAATCTATCATATTGTCAATATCATCATCAGCACTTGCTCTCGATCTGGTTGATAACAGTGGTGTTTCTTCACTACTTAGATCAACAAAATTAGCTTTTCTGCGTAACCACTACCTGTCTTTCCTTTGCTTTCCTAACAGGTGAAGGTCTAGTGGGGTTTGCTGATCTAAGTGCACTTAACAATTCCATGGTATTGTTAAAATTTATCTCAATAGGTTTCGCTGAAGTCATTTGTGCATTTTCTCCCTCCTCCTCATCACTACTTAACTCGATAACTTCAGGTTCGACTATTGGTTGTGCTACTGCTACTACCCCTAGCCTGAGGAATACCTCGCTCCCTTACCTGTGGCATACCTTGATCTTCTACTCTTTCATCAACCCTCACGCTGCTCCTGTATGCTTATGATTTTACCATTACTTCTCAATTTCTCATACTTTTCAGTCTCTATTTCAAACTCAATGTTCGGTATCTTTCAGAGTACTCACGAAGCCGGGACAATCGTTGGCATATCCATTTTCGAATACCCATCTGGGAAAGAAATATTCCCTCTAGGTTTCAAAACACGCTCACCACCGTTCCTGGCATGCTTTATTTCCTGTCCCGTGTATTTTTCAAGAAAAGTCAACCATCGAATACCTTCGTAACTAAACTTCTTCTCTTTTACTCTCCCAATATTCGCAATCATGTTTTCACCCATGAAATGCGTTCGGAATATTCTAAAAGTTAAAGAAGCTATCGTGCAACACTCTTCAAGACAATCAATTTGGAATTTCGTTATAAAAATTTTCCTAAAAGCTTCAAAACTCTCCGTCTTAAAATCAATACGTCTTGTTTACAGTATGTAACACATTCCTGTAAAATATCATACTCCCTTCCTGAATTTTTAAAGTCAGCATGATACTCTAAAAATTCTTTCTTTTCTTTTTCAGTCATCCTTTCTGTTTCAAAATATTCCTATTTCTGGAATCTGTCCTACATATTTCAGGTGTCTCTCCGTAAGGAATTTATAGGGGAACAGGTTCCTTTAGCCAGTGTAATGTCGTTCAGACCCATACATTTTGAAAGTTTAGATAAAGCGCAAGGCATATAAAGTAGGGTGTCTCTAAACAAAATGTTATGAGAAGCCCCCATCGAAATTATACGTGTTCCTCTTTTTAAGGGTTTCGAACTAAAAATATCAGCACCAGGACGTGAAAGTAATCGAGCGTATACGAACTGTCCATCGAAACGCCCTGCATTGTGAGCACAAACAATAATAGTAGCATTCCTGGTGTGTTTTTGAGAATTCTAACAGATAAGTGATAAACTGGTCTACTGGACAACTCATGAAAGGGGTTCCTTCTTCTTCCTCCTTCACAACGAACACTCTAGTTCTCTTCACCACATTTTTCACATACATTCTTCTCCTTCAATGTCAGTACATTCATGACAAACAATTTGTGATACCAGAATGTAGGGTATCATTCGCAAACATTATCGTTGGTTCCGGTTGTATGTTTGTTATCATCATGGGATCCTACCTGCTGTTTCTGTTGATACGTTTCTATATCATAATAGAGAACGTGTACTTCCTTCTTCTTATACCAGTCTTTAGCTTTTTTTGGAAGAGTCTGAATGTAACATTCATGCGCCCCTTGAGTGGGATCATATTTCTTATAGCAGACTGGACATATAATATTCACGCAATCATGCCGCATCCTACCCTGAGCATCAGCTAATATGGGTTTATAACATTTTGAGCAAAGTTTGTTCTTCTTACGCAAACACCGTTTGCTAAATGGAATGCAAAACACTGCTCGTCATAAAACCATCGATTACACTCGTTACAAGTTCTAAATTCTCCATCAAATTGAGATTTCCATTACAATTACTGTTTAAACATTGCCCACATTTCGAATACTCACACTCACGATTCTAGATGATAAACAAGTCTGTTAGTGAAAGTTATAACATAAATTACAGAAAATTCTTCCTGTTGATTTTCTTTGGATTAACACTCTTAATACAATACTTGATGGTATCTTCAGTGAATGGATAATAGTGGGTGTTTTCATGATCGTACCCCTAAGAATGAAGAGTGGATGCTCTCTGTTTATGTTTTTGGGTAGTAAACGTGTAACAAGTCCTTCATTACGACGATCTGCACCAAAAACAAAACACTCTAATATTTTTCCTTTTTTCAATCTCTTGAAAATTTTCAGCATGAAATACTTCTTCATACTTAAACCCACACTGTTTAGCAATATCTTTTCCAAGGGATCTAATTGATCCTGTGGCTAACATTGCCTATTTCCATTACCTTTTTTTATTTTTTCAAGTACAGCTAGAGCATTGAAAGCACAACCTGTCAGATCTACTGATGCATCAGCTCTACTTTTCTTTAAATGTCTTTTAATGATTTTTCCACCAGTAAATGAAACCCCTTTAGGTATTAGAGGGCCATTGCCTAGTGGTACGTGAGCAATCTGGTGCATCTACATTAAAATCTTGAAATGCCGCAGAGTCTGCACTCTGGAACGACTGCTCGAGTCTTCCTGCAACATAATTACTTATTGTTGGATCCCCTATATAACGGTGAGGAACTTGGATATAATACTCTAAATCCCTATCATCATTGTTATTAAATATAAAGGCAAGTCGTACAAAATACTCACGACGTTCTCTCATATCTCTGCGTATTTGTGACCAATAACACGTTCAATAACATCTTCAAATCCATTTTCTAAATCATTTAAAATGATCTGGATTATTTAACTCTTACATTGTATCTTGCGTTTTGTATAGGACCGGACCTACGGTTTAACACTCAATTGTTCTTACCCGCACAACTTCTTCTTCGTTATTAGCTCTTGTTCTCTGTCTCGAAGGGCCTGATTCATGGGTGGAATCATCATTGGTCGCGTTTACGGGGGGTCATCTTAACAAAACTGATATATATATATATATATATATATATATATATATATATATATATATATATATATATATATATATATATATATATATATATATATATATATATATATATATATATATATATAAATATATATATATATATATATATATATATATATATAATATATATATATATATATATATATATATATAATATATATATATATATATATATATATTATATATATATATATATATATATATATTTATATATATATATATATATATATATATATATATATATATATATATATATATATATATATATATATATATATATATATATATATATATATATATATATATATATATATATATATATATATATATATATATATATATATATATATATATATATATATATATATATATATATATATATATATATATATATATATATATATATATATATATATATATATATATATATATATATATATATATATATATATATATATATATATATATATATATATATATATATATATATATATATATATATATATTATATATATATATATATATATATATATATATATATATATTATATATACATATATATATATATATATATATATATATATATATATATATATATATATATATATATATATATATATATATATATATATATATATATATATATATATATATATATAATATATATATATATATATGTATATATATACTTCTCCACCCAAACCCTCCCGCACAATATGAGATCAAACTGGTTATTCATGATTTCTCCTGAAAGGTCCAGACTGTTTATTCATGATTTCTCCTGAAAGGTCCTGACATTTATTTTCCTTAATCACAAACTTTCTCTATTCTCCCTTATTCTGGTGAAATATTTACCTTCCTATCTGAAAATATACGCCCAATTTGTTTATTTTTGTGACTTAGTAATTGAAAAAGGAACTACAGACGCTTGTATTTTTACTTATTATGGTTCTTATCTATAAATTCATACTCAAACTGATTATTTTTGTTATTCTATTCCTCTGGAAAGAGACTGCAGATGTCTTAATTACTATTCATTCCTGCCCAAAACCATCTTCCATGGGAAAAAACATGATAGAACAGAACCCTAATATTTTAAACTAAATATTTTTCCTAGAATCAACTCCACAGATACATCGCAAATCTTTTGGTAAACACCTGACGTTAGAATCATATACATTTCTTATTGGTTAACATGAATCAGATCATACATTACGTCATATACAGTTCTTTTTGGTTGACTATTCAGTTTCAAACTCCATGAGTAGTATTTAGTCTTAATATTCAGCAAAATATAACAAAGTACAATAAAGTAAGAAAAAGTGATGGCTATTTTGTCTTTTATTGATAAAAAAGTTTAGCATACTGCGATGAAATAAGATATACAATGAAATATATATATATATATATATATATATATATATATATATATATATATATATATATATATATATATATATATATATATATATATATATATATATATATATATATATATATATATATATATATATATATATATATATATATATATATATATATATATATATATATATATATATATATATATATATATATATATATATATATATATATATATATATATATATATATATATATATATATATATATATATATATATATATATATATATATATATATATATATATATATATATATATATATATATATATATATATACATATATATGTGTGTAGTTTTGTATGTATGTTTATGCGAGAAAAAATAATTTATAAATAAAAAGAAATGAAATAATAGAAATGGAGAAATAGATATGAATTATAAAAAAAAGTAGAAGAAAAAAATGAAATGAAATTTAAAAAGAAATAAAAGAAATGAGAATATTAAAAGAGAAATGAAAATATAAAAAAAAGAAAAGAAAAATATAAAAAAGAAATGAGTTATAAAAAAGTAGAAGAAAAAAGAAATGAAATTTAAAAACAAATAAATGAAATGAGAATATAAAAAGAGAAATGAAAATATAAAAAGGAAATGAAATAAAAGAAATGAAACAGAATAAAAAAGAAATGAGTTATAAAAAGTCGAAGAAAAAAAAAGAAATGAAATTTAAAAAGAAATAAATGAAATAAGAATATAGAAAGAGAAATGAAAATATAAAAAGGAAATGAAATAATAGAAATGAAACAGAATAAATAAGAAATGAGTAAGAAAATAGAAGAAAAAAAATGAAAAATAGAAATGAAATTAAAAAAATAGAGAAAAATAGAAATGAAAAAATAAAAATGAAGAAATAGAAATGAAAAATAGAAATTATATAAAAGAAATGAAGTAGAAGGAAAATAGAAATGAGAATATAAAAAGAGAAATGAAAATGTAAAAAAAAAAATGAAAAATATAAAAAAGAAATGAGTAATGAAAAGTAGAAGAAAAAAAAGGAAATGAAATTTAAAAAGAAATAAATGAAATGAGAATATAAAAAGAGAAATGATAAAAAAAAAATAAATGAAATAGAATAAAAAAGAAATGAGTTATGAAAAGTCGAAGAAAAAAAAAGAAATGAAATGAGAATATAAAGAGAGAAATGAAAATTTAAAAATAGAAATGAAAATATAAAAAGAAATGAAGCAGAATAAGAAAAGTAGAATAAAAAATAGAAATGAAAAAATAGAAATGAAGAAATAAAGTAAAAAAATAGAAATGATATAAAAGAAATAAATGAAATGAAAAATATGAGATAAGGGAAATAAAAGAAATGAAATAATAGGAATGAGTGAGAATTAGAGAAAAGGAAAATAGAAATGAAAAAATAGAAATAAAAGAAAATAGAAATAATAAGTTAATTTTTTCAGCTTGAAGAAGATAATAAAGATTTTCTTACCTGTCTTTATTCTCAAAATGAATTGGAAAAGATGAAATAAGAGATAACTGGGTGTTAATAGCAGTGTTGATGATTGGGAACGTCAATATGACTGAAAATTCACACAGCGTTAAATAACACCCTGAAATACGTTTTTAAAATCAGAATCTAAAATGAGTGGTATATATATATATATATATATATATATATATATATATATATATATATATATATATATATATATATATATATATATATATATATATATATATATATATATATATATATATATATATATATATATATATATATATATATATATATATATATATATATATATATATATATATATATATATATATAAGAAATTACAATAAAAGAAGAAAAAACAGTTACTTTTTAATTTTCAAATATATCTTCTCTTACATAGGATGGTTATTTTTTTAAGAAAAAGAGTGAACTTTATTTTCACGTTTTCGTAAATTATGGTAAAACTTAGTTTTTATTTTTTGAAATAAATAGCTATTAAAATATAAACGTAAATCATCTGTTTACACTATAAAAATTATCATGGAGAAACTTCACTCTATATATATATATATATATATATATATATATATATATATATATATATATATATATATATATATATATATATATATATATATATATATATATATATATATATATATATATATATATATATATATATATATATATATATATATATATATATATATATATATATATATATATATATATATATATATATATATATATATATATATATATATATATATATATATATATATATATATATATATATATATATATATATATATATATATATATAATCATATTAAGACATGATATACTTTTTTTTTTTTTTTTTGCACTAATAAATGAAAAAAAAAACAAAGAGAGAAAGGAAAAAAATACCCTATTTTCAGAGTGTGCGGATTAAAAAGGATTATCTTTGTAAATAAAGTTGACTTGGGAACATTATCCTCGATATATATATAATAAGTAAAAATATAGTTGGAATAAAAGATTTTTCGTTAGCAACTGTTTTTCTTGAATTACAATTAAATATAGATAGAAGGACTTACAATAAAATGTAGATAGAAGAACCTACAATAAATATGAGAAAGAAAATGTAATCCATATTTTGTGTTTTTCCTAAGACCTCTAATTTTTAAAAGAGTCACTTTTTATTTGAAATAAATAGCTATCTCGAATTATTTCATTAAATATTTTTTAATTCAAAAGCGCAAGCAAGGAAATAAATATATGTTTATTATATATTTATACCATTGGGGAGGAAATAAGTTAAAATAAGAAAATCGAGTTTACTTATTTATATAATATATATATATATATTATATATATATATATATATATATATATATATATATATATATATATATATATATATATATATATATATATATATATATATATATATATATATATATATATATATATATATATATATATATATATATATATATATATATATATATATATATATATATATATATATATATATATATATATATATATATATATATATATATATATATATATATATATATATATATATATATATATATATATATATATATATATATATATATATATATATATATATATATATATATATATATATATATATATATATATATATATATATATATATATATATATATATATATATATATATATATATATATATATATATATATATATATATATATATATATATATATATATATATATATATATATATATATATATATATATATATATATATATATATATATATATATATATATATATATATATATATATATATATATATATATATATATATATATATATATATATATATATATATATATATATATATATATATATATATATATATATATATATATATATATATATATATATATATATATATATATATATATATATATATATATATATATATATATATATATTGAAAAACATATTACCTTTTTTCTCCGTCGGAACTTTTAAAAATCTTAAAGGAACACTATACGCAGACACAATTCATTAAAATCAGCTACTTCTATACACGTAATGTAGATTTAGGCTGCTTTTATGCAAAAGACATTAGTTAGTTGCCAATTAATGTTTTTTAAAAAAGATAATTTGGAAAACTTTAAATTCTTCTTTTCAATTTTCAGTTGTTTTTCGAGAGGTATTAAAAATATCTTCGAATCTCTGTATTTTAGATAAAAATAATCTTCATGAAGACATTAATATTTTTCTGGAATTCCCCTTATTTTCAAGTTTGTTAATGTGTATCAGTTTATCACTTAAAACAGCTTAGGATTAAATTATTTACATATAACCGTACCTCGAAATGAAAATATCTTTTTTTTCGATTAAAAACAGAAGTATTTTTTTCCCGTTTAAAATATTTTAAAAGGTTGTTTCAACTATTTTTCCTGCGTCAGTAGAAACGATCCTTTTTGGGGGCAATGAGGATATTTAAAATTGATAAGAGAATTTGGATTTAAAAGTTATTTTTCTTAAAGTTGATATAAAGAATGAGGAAATGAAGAAGAGGAATAAAGAGGAGGGAATAAAGAAATGAGGTAGAGAGATAAAGGAATAAAGAAGGAAGGAGTAAAGAAAGGGAGAGAAATAAAGGAATAAAGAAGGAAGAAATGAATAAAGAAAGGGGGGAGGGCAATAAAAAATGAGGGAATGAAGTAGAGAAAGATGAGGTAAAGAAATGAATTATAAAGAAATGAGTAAAGTAGAGAAAGAATAGAGAAGAAAAGGAGAGAGAGAGAGAGAGAGAGAGAGAGAGAGGGAGAGTAAGAAAGTAAGAAAGAGTAAGAAAGAGTCAGAAACAGGAAGAGTAAGAAAGAGAAAGAAAGAAAAAGAGTAAAAAAGAGTAGTAAAGAACGCAGTAAAATAAAGATTGAAAACATGTGGTCAAATAGTATGGAGATAGGAAGGTGGATGAAAGAGAGAGGGAGAGAGAGAGAATTATTTCAGGTATTGCTTTGAAAAAGAAAACGTGGTTAGAAAATATTAAATTATAAATATATATATATATATATATATATATATATATATATATATATATATATATATATATATATATATATATATATATATATATTATATATATATACCCTTGTAAAGAAAATGGGGCTAGAATAAAAAATATATGTTTATTGAAAAAAATAAATGAAAGGAAAATTTGGAAATTTAAAAATTTTGGTGAAATATTAATGTTCACGAGTAAAGGGAAGGATCCATTGTTGAAATAATTTTTATTTTCATCCGATTCTCCTGAAAATTTCAGTATAGATAGCTTTTTTCCCGACGAAAAAACTCCATTCCTAACGTTTTTACGAGTAATTTAAAGTTTAGTAGTAATTTTTGAAATTTAAGGTATGTTTAAATCTACGGTGAAGCCCCATAAAAAAATTTTTTGATCTCAAACTTGGTGTGTATATTCAAAAATCTATTGGCTACAAAAACTTCTTACTGAGTTTTGATGTGTGCATAACAAAAAACAGGTTATATGCCCTTACTTGACCAGGTGTCGAAATTTTTTTTTTCCAATTTTGAAAAATTCACACATTCGGACAAAAAAATTTAAAAAAAAAAAAATATTTTTTTTTTTTTTTTTTTTGAAAATTGGATATTGTTTACTGGAGGGATAGATCTAAAACTTTTATTTAAAACACTTTTAAAATCTATTTGTCTGATTCGAGATACAGCTTATCGAAAATGGCCGAATTTTCGACGAAATTTCAAATTTTCCAAATTTTGAGAGGCTGTATCTCAAATCAAACAATTAGTTTTTAAAAGTGTCCTAAATAAAAGTTTTAGATCCATCCCTCCTCTAAACAATTATCCAATTTTAAAAAAAATTAGAAACATCAATTTTTTTTAATAAATTTTTTTCTCCGGAAGGGTATGTTTTTTTCAATTTTTTTTTCAAAAAAAAATTTGAACTTCTATAATCAATAACTATCAGTACTTTTCCCAAATGTTTTGTTTCTAATTTGTAGAAATTGGGGCTAAGAATGTACAGGGGAGTTTTTGGATCATTCTGACCATTATTTTACCACTTCTATTTAATCTCTTTTTGAATTTTGACCCCCTATTACTAGTAAACCGTTAGAAACTCAGAAAAACGTCAGAAATCAGTAGTTCTTAGATTTAAAAAATGCATATATATTGTAAATTTCAGCTCAATAGCTCAAATAATAAAAAAAAAGTTTAAACATTGGATCCTGCCCTTTTTAAAAGGACATTTTAACGTTTGTAATGTAAAGATCTGATAGTCAGGTGGTAAGCTTCACAGAAAGCTAACCGTGAAGTCATTCGTTCGAATCTACTTTCGGAATTTTTTTCCTTCAAAATTAAAGGAGAAAAAATAGTCACGGTTAAAACTTAATAGAAAATGTGAATTTTTAAGATTACTTAAAAGAAAAATTTAATGTTATTTAAACACTATCTTAAATATTTATTATTATTATTATTATTATTATTATTATTATTATTATTATTATTATTATTATTATTATTATTATTATTATTATTATTATTATTATTATTATTATTATTATATTATTATTATTATTATTATTATTATTATTATTATTATTATTATATATAAAATAAATGAAAATTTTAAAATTTATTTTTGAAAAAAAATCTAAAATAATTATTATTATTATTATTATTATTATTATTATTATTATTATTATTATTATTATTATTATTTTATATGAAAATTTTTAAGTCTATTTTGAAAAATCATCAAAATATAAAGTAAAAATAATTATAATATATATATATATATATATATATATATATATTATATATATATATATATATATATATATATAT
>SEYY01018984.1:2500-15000 GCA_009176605.1 Armadillidium nasatum | reverse complement strand
ACCAACTGCTCAAGGTTGTTTTGGATAGAAAGGTTGTAGGCGAATTCACCGGCTGGATCATGAGAACTACATGAAAGCCATTGGCGGTGATGAACATTGAAATCACTTAAAACGATGATTTCTGAGAAAGGAGAAGAAGAGAGAATGTGCTCTACTTTGGAATTTAAAAAGTCGAAGAATTTTGAATAGTCAGTAGAATTATTAGATAAATAAGCAGAACAAATAAATTTAATTGTAGAATTGTAAGAGAATGGAGGTTAAAGAAATAGGTAGAATAAAGTAGAAAATTCAGAAGAGACTCCAAATTAAAGGTCACGAGAGCAAATAATATCGTTGCACACATATGCGCAACAATCGCCTTTGGAGGAAAATTGAGGATAGAGAAAGAAGGAGGTAACAGAATAAGGTTTGCTGTCAGTACACTCATGCACCTGAGATTTGGCTATGAGCAAGAGATGAGGTTTAGAATAAGATGATGATGTTCCATAAAGGGAAATTAGAAAAGAGACCGCGAATGTTGCTGAAATTAATAAAAAAAGAAGACAGTGCAACGGGGACAGCCGGACGCAGTGTCATGGCGGCACCATTCTCATCATCGGAGGCTGCCAACTCCCAAGTGATGATAGGGTGAGGGGTGGATGAGGGGCATTCTTTGGATGCTGCCCCTCGAAGCATCTCCGAGGCAGCTTTAGTTTCGCCATTTTGTTTTGTTTTATAAAGGTAATGTTGGAGTAAGCTCTTTTAAATTTGAAGACAGAACATTTATATACATATATATATATATATATATATATATATATATATATATATATATATATATATTATATATATATATATATATATATATAGTTGAGATAGCTTCTTTCCTAGTAAACCTTAATCTAATTAAAAAGGTTAAAGCCAATACTAAGGGTTTACACATACTCATTTAATATATTGCAAAGGTTAACACCGTATCTCTGTCGATCTTCAGCACAAACTAAATTTTGCAAATTTTTATTTCAAAAAACAATGAATATATAAATCATTAACTATATCTAAGATATAGTAAATAATAACTGCAATAAAATAATAAAAAATTAAGTAATAATATTAATATTGAAATTTCATTAATAAAAATAAAAAGGCTGGATTATTTTGGGAAAAAGAACTTCATTTTTGAATGAAAAGGACAATAGAAGAGGCTTGATCATTTAAAGATGGTCAATGTTTTTATATATAAAACTTCAAAATTCAGCGATCAAGAAGGGAAGATGCTTTTTGGAGAACAGAAAAATTAGATGAAGAAAAAGGGTGGGTATGTCAATTGTCTTTTATGGTAGAGGATGGTCTGTTCTAAAGGAAACTCATCTATGCCTATCAGTCCTCATTTTCAATTGTAAACCAGTTTGGCCTACATATGCCGCATTACAGCTGGTACACTTAAATATATTAATGAAGAATTGAGAAGCATGGGTTGAGATTCCTTGTGTCTGAAGAAACTGTAAATTGAGAGGGAGTTATAATTTATAAGAAATGAACTGGCGTTGCGGGAATGTAGCTTCAATTATAGTAAACACATTTCTATTAAGTTGAGATGTAAGTGATCCTATACACGGAAGTTTTAAGTATATTTTTTGTTCGGAGTATGAAAATTAAGAGTTGGCCTGAAGATATTGGAGAGATACTCATTAATTAATATTTTCCATATGGAACTTTGGGAATGAATTAAAATGGAAAAGTATTTTCATAAACTCTATCTCTGTATGGAATATATATATATATATATATATATATATATATATATATATATATATATATATATATATATATATATATATATATATATATATATATATATATATATATATATATATATATATATATATATATATATATATATATATATATATATATATATATATATATATATATATATATATATATATATATATATATATATATAGCATATACTCAGGTTATCAGATATTCAAAAAAAATCACCGTATTGCTATTTTCTTTTCTTCTTTAGTTGTCTTGTAGTCATCAAACAAATGACTGATATTTTTTCCTAGTGTTTTGTTATTATTTTATGCATGCACATATATATATATATATATATATATATATATATATATATATATATATATATATATATATATATATATATATATATATGATAGGAAATATATATGTGTGATAAAAAATGACAGAAAATGAAAGAAATAAGATCATAATCGTTAAAAAGGAAGGGATAATCTTTATGTAAAGAACTAAGCTTTGAAGAGAAATTAAACTGAAATGAGAAGTGAAGTTAGGAGAATCATTAATGACAAGAAGAATGCCTGAATTGGGGAACCTAAAATATTTAATTGTTTCATTACAGAGAAGAGTAGTGAATTGATTTTACAAAATTCCGAAATTAAATATATACCATTGATAACTTATATTATGAGTCTTCAGTAAGTTATATTAGTCTTTTATTGGCCAGAAACTCAAAATGAGAACGAAAGATGTATAAATTAACAATAGCTGATATAGGTATGATATTTTTCATGAGTAAGATATACTACAAATATAAAATAGTATTTGAAGAAATAATGCCTTATTTATTTTGAAGCTTCTGTCTACAAAAAGGATGATTTAACAAATGAAGAATATCTTATATTTATTAATCGTACTATGATATTCTATGTATTATTATTAGATTTTTGGTGCGTTCCTACAATGTACTAAAAATCTGCTAAAAACGTTTGTGTTAGAGTCTAAAAGGTTATTTTAAAAGTATCACTTTCTTTTACATTTTTTTATTAAATAGTATAAATGATCGTGATTTCCATTTATATGTTTATTTAAGTTCACGATTCAATGAAAACGAATGACAATAGAATAAAATATAATTGATAATGTTACCTGAAGAGCCACATTTTAAAGTATACGATAATTAGAACAAAATATTTTTTATTTTTTTTATTGTAAAATAAGGAAGTTATACATGGTTTTAATTATTTCAAAGTTTTGTGTTTGGGAGCTGAAAAATACTGATAATAAAATTTATTTAAAAATATTAATGGTACGGGTATAGAAATGGCTCAGAATTACATTAAATTCGATGAAAATATAAAGTATTTAAGAGAACACTGGAAGAAAATAATTATTTAGTGTGCTACTAGAACGCATAAAATCCTTTTGCAAGAGAAACAGAAATTATATTAGATTTGAGAGGGAAAAAAGAATTAGAAGATAGGCATAAGTTTGATCAGAACTAAGAAAGGTTACTAATATGGCATCTATGTTACTTAAAATTTTAATGAATAGCGTTGTAATAGATATTTTATTTGTATAATATTCTAAAAAATCATAAGGTTTAAAACCTTGAGAAAATTTTTTTATTGTCTCAAAAAGTTATTGTACAGAAAGCAAATAGTCTCTTAATTATTATTAAAAGTTAATCCAGACAAATATATTCGTAGATCTTTTCTGAATTCCAAGATTATAAGGGTATAAATAAAACCTACTATAATTTACCTTATTTTAATTCATTTAAAATAAAAGTTAGACTAAAACAAGTTAAAATTGTATGAACATATATTGATTTTCAGAAAGTATAATATTATTTTCAACACTTAAAAATTTTCCATATATTTTCACTTTTTCCTATTAGGTATCTCTTGATAATTTAAATATCAAACTAGAAAAAAATTCTTATTCTGATTAGTTGAAAAAATCAATTTAATTTAAATTAAATTGATTTTTTCAACTAATCAAAATAATTTTTTTTTAACTAATTTGATATTGAAATTAGCAAGAAATATCTAATAGGAGAAAGTGAGAGTAAATATATGGAAAATGAAATGGCATGTGTTAATTTGGAACGAGATAAATATCCTATCTCGTACTATTTTTTTTTTTTTACTTTTCATTAATTACATTCCAAATGACGCTTCTTTAGTTATTTGCTTTCATGCATCTGATTCCATTATTATTTTCTTCTTTTACTTTGAAAATTTACCGTTCAATTTCAAAATGCAGAGGCTTACTGAAAGCCTTGAAGGAACTAGCGTTGACTTTTCTTTTTATTTTTAATTGGGGCATATGAACATTTTCTTCCATACGTTTCTATAATATGATCTTACTATTCTTAAAGTTCCTTTTTCTCGGGATAATTCTAACTTTGATCTTCTCACTAAGGATATTATTAAGAGGTGAGATCTTTTGAAGCGTCTTTGAAATTTCTTCACATTAACTCAGATTCTTGTTCTGTTTTGGGTGTTATATACATTTGTACGGAGTATGCATCGCATATATGGAGTGATTCTCTCACAAGACCTATTTTAAATAAAAGAAAATTTCAGGACACACACACACACACACGCATATAATATATATATATATATATATATATATATATATATATATATATATATATATATATATATATATATATATATATATATATATATATATATATATATATATATATATATATATATATATATATATATATATATATATATATATCTTTTAGCGTCTAATTTCTTTATCCATTTCTATTTAACTCTATTGAAAGAGTCATTGTCCAACTGAATTTACTAACCTCATACAGTACCTTCTATTTGAGAGTTCTTAAGACTTGTCTCTCTACGCAGTCTCAAAATATTCTCTGATACCAAGACTATCTCCAAGATTTACTCTTATATGTACACTACTGGGAAATTCTGGAACACTTCCATTTTCAAATATTTTCTAATATTTGAAGCACAGAATATCAGATTGCCCAACATTGATGATGAAAAAAGTAAATGCCAAATTCCAATACTCTTGACTTTCAAGTAGATCACTATATTTTTCACCAGATGATAAATATATATATATATATATATTATATATATATATATATATATATATATATATATATATATATATATATATATATATATATATATATTATATATATTATATATATATATATATATATATATATATATATATATATATATATATATATATATATATATATATATATATATATATATATATATTATATATATATATATATATATATATATATATATATATATATATATATATATTATATATATATTATATATATATATATATATATATATATATTATATATATATATATATATATATATATATATATATATATATATATATATATATATATATATATATATATATATATATATATATATATATATATATATATATATATATATATATATATATATATATTGGGAACCATTGCTCGGAGAAGCGCATCTTTTAAAGACCCCTGGGAGAGAGTGTTTGGAGGTTGGTTTGAGAACGATGCTGGTCCTACTGAAAGGGTGAAAACCCTACCTGAAGAGTCTGGATAGGACTCATGGACCGGCATGGGGACCGGCGAGCCGAAGAACTTGATCTTTTGGAGGGCTCTGGGAGAACTTCTTCAAGCAGATGGGAAAGATGCTGGTTCCACTGACAGGTGAAAACCCTTCCTGGGAGAGGATATATATATATATATATATATATATATATATATATATATATATATATATATATATATATATATATATATATATATATATATATATATATATATATATATATATATATATATATATATATATATATATATATATATATATATATATATATATATATATATATATATATATATATATATATATATATATATATATATATATATATATATATATATATATATATATATATATATATATATATATATATATATATATATATATATATATATATATATATATATATATATATATATATATATATATATATATATATATATATATATATATATATATATATATATATATATATATATATATATATATATATATATATATATATATATATATTATATATATATATATATATATATATATATATATATATATATATATATATATATATATATATATATATATATATATATATATATATATATATATATATATATATATATATATATATATATATATATATATTATATATATATATATATATATATATATATATATATATATATATATATATATTATATATATATATATATATATATATATATATATATATATATATATATATATATATATATATATATATATATATATATATATATATATATAGTGCCCGTTTTTTTTTTATAAAATAGTTAACCAAAATTTCTATTTTACGCTTAAAAGCAATTTGCGCTAAACCTCGAAGGGAAAACCATTTAAAAATATTATTTTTAAATATAAAATATATTTCTTTTACATAATATTATATTAAATTTTTAATAAAAAAATGTTAGGGTTCAAAATTTCGATTCGTATATATCATTTTATGTATTATGTTAATATATTATTAAATAATACTTTAGAATTAAAATAAATAAAATTTTGTATGTTATTTCAATATTAATTTGTTAAACTTTTATAATAATGACTTTGTAAGCAATTTTTGTTAAATTTAAGAAATTAAATAAAGCGAAGAACAGAGATAATTTAGCCAGAAGGAAGAAAGAAGCAGAAACAGCAGCAGCACCAAGAAGATGAAATCCCAATAAAAGAAGAATTCGCCCACAGAAGAGCCACCTCCAAGAACTGTGTATAGATAGTTTGACAGTTTCTTATGTCCTCGACTATCTAACACAGCAAATGGCTCAGAAATAACTCTCCAGGGATCAAGAAGAAGCTGTTGCTGTTACCTCTCTTTGCCCTTCTTTCGAAGCGGCAATACACAACTGAGACAGCTGGCTGCGAACTGGGTAGCCATCTTCAAATTCGGTCTACCACCCCAACTACTAACCCAGCGATTCGTCCAAAAGTTCGGCCTACCAGCCGAACTACTGCGCCAGTAATTCGTCCACAAGTTTGGCCTACCAGCCGAACTCCCTTCAACATCCAGTTTTACTGGACAACAAGGACTACGTCATCATGGCTTCTCACTACCAACAGCTACCTCAAGAACAAGAAAAACAAAGTCATCTCTGCTGCAAGAATGGAATGGAGCCGCCCACCTTCTCTGTAATCTCCATTCAAACGTGGATTCTTGTCCTTACAACAAGAATAATTGCCACAAGAACCACGTACTTCCATTAAAATGTTCCTCCTCAAGAAGCCTAACTTCATTTACCAAATTCTCATGGCTCACTTAAATTCAACTCAACTTTTAAAAAAATAACGGACAGCAGCTAGACGTCTATTAGATCAATTCTACACCGGATGCTTTACGGTCAATTTGTCCCTTTGGATTTCTGCTGCAAAGAAGTTATAAACAACCTACAAAGGAAAACCTACCAAGAATGCACATATAACAAATAACTTCGAATGTGACTCTTCCTACTACTCAAACCGCCCATTTCTGCAAACAAAGAGTAATCGTCCTCCAATACGTCACATCAACAAAAGGAAGAAAACATCGTAGCAGATACTTTTGTACCGCATTTACCGGTAACAGTAGAAGCTATCGATGTACCTGATGTTCCTACCACTGATGCACCTGATGTTCCTATTACGACGACGGCTCTATATCCATTGGTTCCTATTCTCAGGAGTACTCTTTCCAGAAGAAACCTCCTCCGTCGAGTACGCTTTCGTGAAGATGTTCACTCCGTGTCTCGGTGGGGAACTGATATATAGGGCACGTTTTTTTATAAAATAGTTAACCAAAAATTTTAGATACTTTTTCCCTACATTTCTATTTTACCCTTAAAAGCAATTTGCGCTAAACCTCGAAGGGAAAACCATTTTAAAATATTATTATTAAATATAAAATATATTTCTTTTACAAAATATTATATTAAATTTTTAATAAAAAAATGTTAATGTTCAAAATTTCGATTCTCATGTATCATTTTATGTATTATGTAAATATATTATTAAATAATACTTTAGAATTAAAATAAATAAAATTTTGTATGTTATTTCAATATTTATTTGTAAAAATTTTATAATAATGACTTTGTAAGCAATTTTTGTTAAAATTAAGAAACCAAATAAAGTGAAAAAACCAATCATTTGTTAATTGATCCTTTCCATTTAGAGATAATTTCAAAAGGTCGTTAGCAAATATTGTTACATTCACTTTAGCCAAGAAGCCGAAGAAGAAGCCGCACCGTTCAGAAGAAGACGTCCCAAGCAGAGGCAAGAAAAAGCCGCTTCCACAGCAGCGGAAGAAGAAGTTCCAACGCCTCTGCTCCTGAAGGGAGACCCAGTTTGGCAGAACATTTGCACTCTACTGTGGTTTCTCCTTGGACGTAGCCTGCCATTCAAGGCTACAGACGGTCAGCAGGCGTGAAGAAAAGTGGTGGCTACCACACGCCTCCCAGTTGGCATTCCACAAGGGGAGTTAAAAAACACCCAGCCTCCTGATTGATCCCCCTGCGCTACCACAAAGCATAGGGACCTCCTGCACCACATAGTTGGTAACTCCGGAGATAATTAGGTCCCTACATACTGGTAACCCTGGTCATAGGTTACCATATATATATATATATATATATATATATATATATATATATATATATATATATATATATATATATATATATATATATATATATATATATATATATATATATATATATATATAATATTATATATATATTTATATATATATTATATATATATATATATATATCTTTCCAATTTCCAATTTTGTTGAGCATCACTTCTCTTCTTCTAGAACTCACCTCTTGTTCTTGACCGAAACTCAGATATTTGAGAGTTCTGATAGCAAACCCTATTCTGTTTCCTCCTACTGTCTCTATTCTCAATTTTCTACCAAATGCGGTTTGTGCATACGTGTGCAACGATGTCGTTTTTTCTCGTATCTTTAATTTGAAGTCTTTCCAAATTTCTGTTTATTTATATTCTAATTCTACTGACTATCCTAATTTCTTCGACTATTAAAGCTCGAAAACAGAGCACATTCTCCCTTCTTTTCATTTCTCTGAAATCATCATATTAGGTGATTTCAATGTTCACCACCACCAATGGCTTTCTTTTACTTCTCATGATACAGCTAGTGAACGTGACTTCCATTTGGCTATCCAAAACTACCTTGAGCAGTTGGTGCAGCACTTTACTCGTATCCCTGATCGTCTTGGAGATGAACCCAACATTCTAGACCATTTTCTAACATATATATATATATATATATATATATATATATATATATATATATATATATATATATATATATATATATATATATATATATATATATATATATATATATATATATATATACCTGAGATATTGAGGAATTTTAAGTTATAGTGGGACATCACAAGTACAAATCAGGTTCATAAGCTCTGAGAATACGAATATAATGGAGATGAGAAAAATATACATGATGCCTTACCATTTTATGTGTGGCTACACATTCATGAATTCCCAGTTTCAAAACTTCTCATAGGGTATGAATGCACTTTTGCATAAATACAATAATTTTAAATTACAATTTTATGATAAGGGAACCTGTGGTACTATCCATGATGAAAATAGTTGATGATTTAGACCTTGGCATGTGTTGTTGAGTACATTGTCACGTGATGATGTCGTCGTGAATAAAGAAAAAAAATGGATGCGGTGATGGGTGTGTATATTTAAAATTTCGAGAATGAGTCAAACAGGAGATATTAGGACCTGGGTATTAGTTGGCTGAGGAACAAATATCATACACGTGGTTATGACGTCGCAGAAACATGTTTATTTTGTATGTACTTGCTAGATAACGTTCAAATGTATGTTAAATATTGAAAATAAAGGAGTGTCTGGCAACTGTAAATAAGATATATGTTTATTACATATATAAAAGAGATTAGCGAGGGAACTCAGTGTAGTGTACATTTATTTATATATTAAGGGTTTAAATGGTTGTCTGATTATTCAAAGTGGCATATATTAAATATAAAAGTAGTGTAAGGCTTCTCATCACCCAATACAATGTAATACATATTTGTAAAATAATTAAAAATTACCTACACCTATTCGTCTCCTATATTTTTTAATATCAATATTGTGTGTATGTGCATGTGAATGAAGTTTTTTGGTTATTGTATGTAATTGTTTGCATGCACTCTAATGCATTGTGGTAAAAAAATAAGAAAAAATGGATAGAAAAGGAAAATAAAGAATTATATCGGTTATAACTTTGTGAAGAAGACGGTTGTTAGTTTATACTATATTATGTGTGTGTATGAGGAGTACAAAAGCCTTTATTCTTATTACATGATTCAGTAATTTAGCCCTATAAATAAAGATTATTTTTTAATAAACAAAATAGTTTTACAAAATTTTTGAATTTTTTTTACGTAATACAAAATAATTTAATATTGAAATGTATGAAAATAAATTTGTAAAGTTATAACTTGAGAAAAATATATAAAATGTAATGTGCAGTAAGTTTAGAAAAATTATAGCTTGAAAGATATATAGAAAATGATAATGTGAAATAAGTTTTAAATATGTAAAGTTACATCTTGAAGAAAACGGATGAATATCCAAGAGTGTGTATGATACTATTATGCTATTAAAGTAATAGAGACATGAGATGGAAACAATATGATTCAATATAAGTACTAATTTTTTCGCATATATAAAATCATATTAACGAAAGGTTTATTATGTAATAAGAATTTATTTATAAATACAATAAGTTTTGTTATAGAATGAAGTTATATATTTGAAATGAATTGATTAGATACTATGAACACGTGATTGCCATGCGTCACATGAGATGAGTCATAAGCATGAAATATCCAGTAATGAGGGGCAAGGATACAAATATTAGTCAAGTGATAATGATGTTAGAGACATTGTTACATTTAGGCTATTGGGTGTGGTGAGTGAAAGTAAAAAATGATATGTAAATTTAGTGAGTCATAATCAGGAAATATCAAAAATTGGATATTGGAGGGGAGATACCACGTGGTCGAGAGAACATCCACAGTGATGAAAACAAGGTAGACAGAGATCCAAGATGGTGGAAACCACATGTTCCTATTGCACTAGAATTCATCAAATACAAAATTTCCTAAATGTAGGAAAAAAATAATAAACCCAAAGATGTCACTTATTTTAGGGAATAAATAGTTATACAAATTGTAATTCATGTATATGGGATCATGGTGTTGTTAAAGAATAGAGCAATCATGTGGAAATTATACGATGTGATATTTAGTAATGATGTATTTTCATATATAAAATCATATTAAAGTAATGGTTTATTATTTAATAAGAATATTAGTCTGTGTGTTTCTTTATGATTGTGTACGTATGAGGGAATAAAATATTATAATTGTAAATATCCGAGAAAAAAATATTTTTAAAGTAATAGCTTGAAAAGAAATACAGAAAACGTAATGAAATAAAAGTTTTTAGAAATCGGGAAGAAAATCCAGGAACATGTATGTGGCATGGTAATGCTATTGAAGAAATAGAGCCATGAGATAGAAATTATATGTATAATAATAATAAGTGTCGATGTCTCCGCATATACAAAGTCATATTATGGATTTCATTTAATATACAATACAGTCACAAAATGATGGCACGGAACTGATGCAGTTGGTTTAGATCCTGTAAACACTTGGTTATGCTATACTATTTATGTAAATGTAACGAATCATAAACATGAAATATCAGGATTTCATGGGCTACGATACAAACATCTGTCATGTGATTATGATGTCCTAGACTCAATGTTACCTTTATGCACTTGAGTATAGTGAGTTAAAAAGTAAATAGCAGTATGTAAATATGATGTCCTAAACAGGAAATATCAGGAATTGAATATTGGTTGGGTAATTCTTTAGGGTCAAGTGAAAATCTTCAAAGATTAAACCACATGGACAGAAATCAAAGATTGCGAATGAATGTATGTTATGTAAAATATTACGTAATAACCACCCATGTATAATTATTATATAAAGTTTTTCGTAATAACAGTGATTATGTAATTACTATGTAATTAAACACTCGAGATAGTCGATGATGTAAGCGTAATTGTATAATAATAAAATAATTTCGGTATTGAAGTCATAAAAACTAAATGATAATATCATAATTATAAGATAAATGACTATATGTTATGTAAAATATAACGTAATAAAAAATTACAAAATTATTATGTAACAATAGATAATGATTATACACACAATAAACTAATATTAGTTTCAAAGTCAGAAGAGTAGTGTGAGCGTGAATAGAACAGTTTGAGAATTCTAAGGTATGATCCATTTTTTTTTTGCGGTAGCGTGATTGAATTCAAATCAGAGGATCAAGTTTCGAATCTTGGTCTTTTGATGCCAGAGATATCGGAGGAAGTTTAATTTTCACTCAGTAGATACCGCTACGGTCAAGAAAAAAATGGCTGGAAAATTCAAAATCAAATTCAAGATGTCCAAAATAAAGTGGTCAAGAAAAATATTAGGGAAATTCAAAATCAAATTCAAGATGGCTGAAACCATTCGAGAAATTCTATGGAGAT
>SEYY01018983.1:0-10353 GCA_009176605.1 Armadillidium nasatum | reverse complement strand
GAAGAAGAAGAGTCTTTAGAAAGAGAACACGATTCTGGAAGTGATTCCATTTTAAATGCATCAAGAGAACACGATTCTGGAACTGATTCCATTTTAAATGCATCAAGAGAACACGATTCTGGAACTGATTCCGTTTTAAATGAATCAGGTAATTATAACTGTCCACATTGTAGCTCAAAATTTAAGAGAAAATATTGTTTAAATCGTCATTTATCAGCCCATTCGCAAGTTAAATTATTCAGATGTTCTGATTGCGAATATTCCTGCAAGCAAAAAAGCAACTTGAATAAACATATGGTTATACACAGTAAAATAAAATTGTTTACTTGTTCTATATGTAATAATGAATTTTACCGTAAAGACACTTTAAAACTACATATGTTAACACATAGCGCTAAAAAATTGTTCAAATGTAGTGATTGTGATTATTCATGTAGTCATAAAGGGTATTTGAGAGCTCACATGGTAAAGCACATTAGTATAAAATTATTTAAATGCCCTAACTGTAGTTTTGACTGTAATCGTATCGATAGTCTAAAACTTCATATGTTAAAACACAATCCTGAAAAATTATTTAAGTGTACTGAATGTGATTACAGATGCAATCAAAAACGTCAGCTAAAAGTACATATGTTTCAAACACAGTGATACAAAGTTGTATAAGTGTTCTCAATGTGATTTTTCTAGTATTTATAACGGAAGTTTAAGAAATCATAAATTATCTCATAGTAATACAAAAATTTTTAAGTGTTCTTCATGTGACTATGAATGTAAGAGAAAGAGTAAATTACTTGATCACATGCTAGTACACAGTGATACAAAATTGCTAAAATGTACTGAATGTACTTATGAATCGAATTATAAAAGCAACTTAAAAGTTCATATGTTAAAACACCGTAAATTTGAAGAATGCGATCTTGCTAGCAGCACGTAACCAAAAGTTAATACAGAGAATATTGAGAGGTGTGTAAGCAAGTATTGAAAAAGGGGTATAAAGAGATTTCCCTTTGAAATAAGGGAATGCAAACTGTGGCTCAGGGGCCCAATTCTTGCCATTGAAGAGTTCCAGTGTGGACTGCTAGAATAGAACATTTGATTTAAATATTTTTTTATTCTGGTATCTTTCACCTTTTTTCGTAATTAATTTTCTTGAATATCCTCAATGATTATACTGAATATTTATATATTTTAACCTCAACTCTGGGAAAATGAATATAGACCAAAAATTTTGTAAATTGCACATCCATGCACAACAGTACAAAATTTGCTTTACTCTTTCATTCGAAAATTACTAAATCTTTTGTAAATGTTACCTGATTATAATGAATACCACTCTTGTTGAAAACTAATTTCAAATCGAAGCTTAGTTTCTCATATATTGTAATAATTATTTAATTTATTCATAAGTCCACCTTGTATATATAATTTACTCCTATTAAGTCAATTTTTAAGCCTTGGTTACACACAAATAACCAGTAAACTAGATTAAACTCTTACAGACCTCTGTGTTTAATTTACACTTCCAAAGTCGTATGGTTTAAACAATATCCAGCATTAATAACCAATCATTAAATTATCACAAACTACAAGTTTTATTTAAGGTTTAAAATAAACACTCAAAAACTTCAGTCTTATTCAACAATAATTATCAAAATATCTTCAAAATTATCAATTAATTATTATAGATGCATGTTATTCTTCCAATCTATAATATAACTAATAGGTTATCTTAACCTTGTGCTGTTTAAAGTTTAATTCATAAATTTCAAATGTAAACCATCAAATTTATATTCGAAGTTAAGTCCAAATAAGGCGATTAATTTCAATTATATTCTAATTAATTAGGATTCTCAGTCTTAATCAATGTTTACTACAAACAGTTTTATCTTATTTATTCATCAAATACCAACCGTCAAATTGTAGGAGGATAAATTGTTTAATTCGTTATCATGGATTCGACAAAATTTCAGTTTTTTAATATTGACAGATAATAGATTCTCTAATTATTTAAATTAATTACTTTGTCTCAAACGAGTTCTAACTGAATACTTGCAGAAATAAATTATCAAAATTACTTTACCTCAGCTGAGTTCTAACTTAATACTTGCATATGATAATGATTGAAAAAAAAAAAAAAAAAAAAAAAAAAAAAAAAAAAAATCCTTTTTTTTTTTTTTTTTTTTTTTTTTTTTTTTTTTTTTTTTTTTTTTTTTTTTTTTTTTTAGCTCCTCTTCAATATGATTTCCATGCGAAATAATAGATTTTGTGACGCTGAGTCCGAATCCGAAAGATTCAGGATTCTACGAGCTTCCTTTCAGGAGATATGGCCCTTCCAACCCACCCAAAAAAAAAATTGCATTTTTTAAAAAAATGTTGTCAGTCAAAACCGGTTTTTGACCTCTTACAGTGTCTAAAATACTTGAACTAGAGCCAAAGTATTTGGTACCCAAATTGTACGGGTCATTTGAAACTCGAAAACTCTAAAGTCGTTCCTGTATCTAGAAACGTTGAGGAGATATAGCCCCTCAAACTTTAAACTTCTCATTGGTAGGAAGCCAGGTTCCAAAAAAAGGGTATAACTCAATATGGTATGTTTGTGGGCATTTAACTCAAAAACGGTAATAGATAAAAGAACGGCGAATACATTTTTAGAATCAGTGGGCAAAAGTGCTTATGTAAGCACAATATCGAGCCCATTTATCCATTTTTAACAAAGTTATAACGTGTGAAAAATTGGAATAATCAATTTTTGAAAATTTGACAAAGCAAGCCCTTTTAAAGGATCCAAGTGGTTCTTTCTTTCTCTCTCTCATACACACACACACACCACACACACACACACACACACACACACACACACACACACACACACACTCATATATATATATATATATATATATATATATATATATATATATATATATATATATATATATATATATATATATATATATATATATATATATATATTTTTTTTTTTTTTTTTTTTTTTGAAGTTTGGCCTTAAAAGTAGTTCCCGTAACGCTGATTCCGAATATGAACGTTTCATGTTTCTACAAGCTTCCTTTCAAAAGATATTGCAGTTCCAAACAATGCTTTTTTTAAATCTATACGAAGCATAAATGTCTGCAAATTCTTACAATTTCTATAATATTTGAGCTAGAGCCAAAATATTTGATATGAGAATTGTACGTGTCATTTGAAACTCGAAAGGTCTCTTGTGTTGTTGCACTATCTGCAAGGGTAGGCCCAAAAAATTGAAATTTGTCCTTCTTCGGCCAAAAAAACACGTAAAGTCACCCTGGTATGTTTCTCGGCCATTAACTAAAAAACGGTAATAGATAGAAGAACAGGGATTATATTTTTGAAATCAGGAGGCCCAAATGCTTATATAGGTAGAATATCAAGCCGAAGTATCCATTGATAAGAAAGTTATAAGAACTGGAACACTTATGCAAATGTTCAACGGAAAAGAATGCAGAGGTCTTAAAAAATTATTTCACAGGCATGGAATCTATCACTCAGAAGACTTCTTGTTGTTGTTGTTGTTGTTGTTGTTGTTGTTGTTGTTGTTGTTGTTGTTGTTGTTGTTGTTGTTGTTGTTGCTGCTGTTTCTACTGGTGCTGCTGCTGTTTTTGTTAAAGAGAGAGAGAGAGAGAGAGAGAGAGAGAGAGTTTTGAGTCTACTAGCTTCTTTCTCTCTTCGGAGCACAATCGAAAAAATTTAGTTCTTTCATTATTATTTTTTTATTTATTTATTTATTTATTTATTTATTTAGTTTATTTATTTATTTACTAATTTATTTATTTATTTATTTATTTATTTATTTATTTATTTATTTATTTATTTATTTATTTACTTATTTATTTCAATTACGCTGAGAGCAAATATCAAAATATCTAATGTAAAGTCTAACACAATCCAAGTAAAATTGTTGCTGCTCCCTGCATGCGTGCCACGTTTCCACTTTTACCGCTTCATTCATACTTATTTGTTTTATTATTTATTGTTATTACTTTTTTATTTATATTTATTTACATTGTATATTACACAGTGATGAAAAAAAAGAGAGTAAATCATATTGAAAGAGAAAATGTTAAACTTAACAACACGTTTACGTTTGGCATCTGAGCCTCTCTCTCGAGCCACACAGAGCTTCGAACGAATAATACACAGGAGGAGGAGGAGGAGACAACGACACAGCCTACTCCAACACCAACATCCCGGGTACTGCTTCATTATTATTATATATATACTATCTTCAAAAAAAATCACATCCTGCGCTCTCTCGCAACCCTACTACTACTACTACTACTACTCCATTTCCATTCACAACAACAACAACAACAACACTTGCTTGCTTATAGTAAAAATACACTCACTGTCTGTCTGTCGTGTCGGCATTATTTTTTTTTACGTTCCCTCCCTCCATGCAAATTTCTTTTATCATCCATTCCATCCTATTCAAGCCATTTTGGAAGCTTAAAAAAAGTTTTTTTTTTACTTTTTTTTACTTTTTACTTTTTTTTACTTTTTTACTTTTTTTTTTTACTTTTTTTTTATAATTCAAACACATTTTTTTTTTATAATTCCAAACACTTTTTTTTTTTTTTTTTTTTTTTTTTTTTTTTTTTTCTGTCTCTTTAAGATTTTCACCGATGGACTCCTTCCTTCTTCCATTTTCGAATGCAATTTTTCTTTTATCATATTATATATATATATATATATATATATATATATATATATATATATATATATATATATATATATATATATATATATATATATATATATATATATATATATATATATACGTATGTGTTTGTGTGTGTGTGTGTGTGTGTATACATATCAAACGCACAAGCCACTTCCAGCTGATATTTTAGCAAAAAAAAAATAGAAAATTTGCGTCCGTTTTCTCTTGCATTGCAATGAGTTAAAATCACAGTTTTTTGGGGGCCAAAAACTATTACTAAATATTGTTATTAGTATTATTATTATTATTACTATTATTGCAAATTATTATTATTTTTCTTGGTTTTTATTTTATTATTATTTTTTTCATTTAAATTTGATAATAAACAAATCAAACGAGAGGTTTCGAACAGGTAATTTAATTAATATTGAAACAATTGGCAACTCTCGGACAGGGAGATTTGAGGCTGCATACCTCTTATAGTACTACTAAACAAAAGCGTTGATGCTTTCTCCAATTTGGATTTCAGTGTTAAAATAAAATATTGTTATAACGTGTGAAAAATTGGAATAATCAATTTTTGAAAATTTGACAAAGCAAGCCCTTTTAAAGGATCCAAGTGGTTCTTTCTTTCTCTCTCTCATACACACACACACACCACACACACACACACACACACACACACACACACACACATATATATATATATATATATATATATATATATATATATATATATATATATATATATATATATATATATATATATATATATATATATATATATATATATATATTTTTTTTTTTTTTTTTTTTTTTTTGAAGTTTGGCCTTAAAAGTAGTTCCCGTAACGCTGATTCCGAATATGAACGTTTCATGTTTCTACAAGCTTCCTTTCAAAAGATATTGCAGTTCCAAACAATGCTTTTTTTAAATCTATACGAAGCATAAATGTCTGCAAATTCTTACAATTTCTATAATATTTGAGCTAGAGCCAAAATATTTGATATGAGAATTGTACGTGTCATTTGAAACTCGAAAGGTCTCTTGTGTTGTTGCACTATCTGCAAGGGTAGGCCCAAAAAATTGAAATTTGTCCTTCTTCGGCCAAAAAAACACGTAAAGTCACCCTGGTATGTTTCTCGGCCATTAACTAAAAAACGGTAATAGATAGAAGAACAGGGATTATATTTTTGAAATCAGGAGGCCCAAATGCTTATATAGGTAGAATATCAAGCCGAAGTATCCATTGATAAGAAAGTTATAAGAACTGGAACACTTATGCAAATGTTCAACGGAAAAGAATGCAGAGGTCTTAAAAAATTATTTCACAGGCATGGAATCTATCACTCAGAAGACTTCTTGTTGTTGTTGTTGTTGTTGTTGTTGTTGTTGTTGTTGTTGTTGTTGTTGTTGTTGTTGTTGTTGTTGTTGTTGTTGTTGTTGTTGTTGCTGCTGTTTCTACTGGTGCTGCTGCTGTTTTTGTTAAAGAGAGAGAGAGAGAGAGAGAGAGAGAGTTTTGAGTCTACTAGCTTCTTTCTCTCTTCGGAGCACAATCGAAAAAATTTAGTTCTTTCATTATTATTTTTTTATTTATTTATTTATTTATTTATTTATTTAGTTTATTTATTTATTTACTAATTTATTTATTTATTTATTTATTTATTTATTTATTTATTTATTTATTTATTTATTTATTTATTTACTTATTTATTTCAATTACGCTGAGAGCAAATATCAAAATATCTAATGTAAAGTCTAACACAATCCAAGTAAAATTGTTGCTGCTCCCTGCATGCGTGCCACGTTTCCACTTTTACCGCTTCATTCATACTTATTTGTTTTATTATTTATTGTTATTACTTTTTTATTTATATTTATTTACATTGTATTGCACAGTGATGAAAAAAAAGAGAGTAAATCATATTGAAAGAGAAAATGTTAAACTTAACAACACGTTTACGTTTGGCATCTGAGCCTCTCTCTCGAGCAGAGCTTCGAACGAATAATACACAGGAGGAGGAGGAGGAGGAGGAGACAACGACACAGCCTACTCCAACACCAACATCCCGGGTACTGCTTCATTATTATTATATATATACTATCTTCAAAAAAAATCACATCCTGCGCTCTCTCGCAACCCTACTACTACTACTACTACTACTACTCCATTTCCATTCACAACAACAACAACAACAACAACACTTGCTTGCTTATAGTAAAAATACACTCACTGTCTGTCTGTCGTGTCGGCATTATTTTTTTTTACGTTCCCTCCCTCCATGCAAATTTCTTTTATCATCCATTCCATCCTATTCAAGCCATTTTGGAAGCTTAAAAAAAGTTTTTTTTTTTTTTTTTTTACTTTTTTTTACTTTTTTACTTTTTTTTTTTACTTTTTTTTTATAATTCAAACACATTTTTTTTTATAATTCCAAACAAAATTTTTTTTTTTTTTTTTTTTTTTTTTTTTTTTTTTCTGTCTCTTTAAGATTTTCACCGATGGACTCCTTCCTTCTTCCATTTTCGAATGCAATGTACCCATCTTTTATATATATATATATATATATATATATATATATATATATATATATATATATATATATATATATATATATATATATATATATATATATATATATATATATATATATATATATATATATACGTATGTGTGTGTGTGTTTGTGTGTGTGTATACATATCAAACGCACAAGCCACTTCCAGCTGATATTTTAGCAAAAAAAAAATAGAAAATTTGCGTCCGTTTTCTCTTGCATTGCAATGAGTTAAAATCACAGTTTTTTGGGGGCCAAAAACTATTACTAAATATTGTTATTAGTATTATTATTATTATTACTATTATTGCAATTATTATTATTTTCTTGGTTTTTATTTTATTATTATTTTTTTCATTTAAATTTGATAATAAACAAATCAAACGAGAGGTTTCGAACAGGTAATTTAATTAATATTGAAACAATTGGCAACTCTCGGACAGGGAGATTTGAGGCTGCATACCTCTTATAGTACTACTAAACAAAAGCGTTGATGCTTTCTCCAATTTGGATTTCAGTGTTAAAATAAAATATTGTAATACCATTTAATTATTGTAATAATTATAAAATTATTAATCTTTTATGCACAAAGTTTTAACAATTAGAAGCCATTGTAAGTATTATTCCGCAAAATTTTCAAATAAAATCTAAATTCTTTATGTTCGATGCGCATTGACCAAAATTATTATTATTATTATTATTATTATTATTATTATTATTATTATTATTATTATTATTATTATTATTATTATTATTATTATTATTATATATATATATATATATATATATATATATATATATATATATATATATATATATATATATATATATATATATATATATATATATATATATATATATATATATATATATATATATATATATATATATATATTGCACAGTTGGTAAAATGGAGGAATGTCGTAAAAAAGCAAATGGCCGACACGTTCAATCTCAATAGAACTTAAAAGTCAAATTTAGATGCCTTCCGATTTTTTTTTTTTTTTTTTTTTTTTTTTTTTTCAATTTCCACAAGAGATGGATGGACAAATCCAGAAATCAGGTAAAGTAAAAGGCCGACATGCTTGCTGCAAATTTTATTTTTATTTTAAATTTTTTTTTGGGGGTGGGTAGGGTTTTTTTTTCCTAATTCCCCAAAACCCAGGAAACCCCTTTTGAACTGGAAATGGAATCTCGCAACCTGTATATATATATATATATATATATATATATATATATATATATATATATATATATATATATATATATATATATATATATATATATATATATATATATATATATATATATATATATATATATATATATGGTAATGAAATCTAGGGAAAAAAGTTATAATGTTTGAGTTATTTTTTTTTTAATACAATAAAATTATTTAAATTTCTTTGTAGAATTTGATTGTAATTTTCTTTTATTGCTTTACATAGATGATAGTATAGTATATCAAGAATTAAAGAAGAAGAAGAAGAAGAAGAGTCTTTAGAAAGAGAACACGATTCTGGAAGTGATTCCATTTTAAATGCATCAAGAGAACACGATTCTGGAACTGATTCCATTTTAAATGCATCAAGAGAACACGATTCTGGAACTGATTCCGTTTTAAATGAATCAGGTAATTATAACTGTCCACATTGTAGCTCAAAATTTAAGAGAAAATATTGTTTAAATCGTCATTTATCAGCCCATTCGCAAGTTAAATTATTCAGATGTTCTGATTGCGAATATTCCTGCAAGCAAAAAAGCAACTTGAATAAACATATGGTTATACACAGTAAAATAAAATTGTTTACTTGTTCTATATGTAATAATGAATTTTACCGTAAAGACACTTTAAAACTACATATGTTAACACATAGCGCTAAAAAATTGTTCAAATGTAGTGATTGTGATTATTCATGTAGTCATAAAGGGTATTTGAGAGCTCACATGGTAAAGCACATTAGTATAAAATTATTTAAATGCCCTAACTGTAGTTTTGACTGTAATCGTATCGATAGTCTAAAACTTCATATGTTAAAACACAATCCTGAAAAATTATTTAAGTGTACTGAATGTGATTACAGATGCAATCAAAAACGTCAGCTAAAAGTACACATGTTCAAACACAGTGACACAAAGTTGTATAAGTGTTCTCAATGTGATTTTTCTAGTATTTATAACGGAAGTTTAAGAAATCATAAATTATCTCATAGTAATACAAAAATTTTTAAGTGTTCTTCATGTGACTATGAATGTAAGAGAAAGAGTAAATTACTTGATCACATGCTAGTACACAGTGATACAAAATTGCTAAAATGTACTGAATGTACTTATGAATCGAATTATAAAAGCAACTTAAAAGTTCACACACACGTTAAAACACCGTAAATTTGAAGAATGTGATCTTGCTAGCAGCACGTAACCAAAAAGTTAATACAGAAGTATGTAAGCAAGTATTGAAAAAGGGGTAAAAATATTTTCCTTTGAAATAAGGGAATGCAAACTGTGGCTCAGGGGCCAAATTCTTGCCCTCGAAAGGTTCCAGTGTGGACTGATAGAGAAGAACATTTGATTTAAATATTTTTTTATTCTGGTATCTCACTTTTTTCGTAATTAATTTTCTTGAATATCCTCAATGATTATACTGAATATTTAATATATTTTAACCTCAACTCTGGGAAAATGAAAATAGACCGAAAAATTTTGTAAATTGCACATCCATATGCACAACAGTACAAAATTTGTTGAAGAACTTTACGAGTAGAGTACATGTAGGACAGAGCATAGCGGTTGTTAAGTCTTCTGGGGTCAGCAGAGAGTTGGACAGCAGCAGAGAAAGGATGAAATTGAAAAAAAAAAAAAATCCTGATTTTTTTTTTTTTTTTTTTTTTTTTTTTTTTTTTTTTTTTTTTTTTTTTTTTTTTTTTTTTTTTTAGCTCCTCTTCAATATGATTTCCATGCGAAATAATAGATTTTGTGACGCTGAGTCCGAATCCGAAAGATTCAGGATTCTACGAGCTTCCTTTCAGGAGATATGGCCCTTCCAACCCACCCAAAAAAAAAAATTGCATTTTTTAAAAAAATGTTGTCAGTCAAAACC
>SEYY01018982.1:0-10180 GCA_009176605.1 Armadillidium nasatum | reverse complement strand
ATATATATATATATATATATATATATATATATATATAATAATAATAATAATAATAATAATAATAATAATAATAATAATAATAATAATAATAATAATAATAAATTTTGGTCAATGCGCATCGAACATAAAGAATTTAGATTTTATTTGAAAATTTTGCGGAATAATACTTACAATGGCTTCTAATTGTTAAAACTTTGTGCATAAAAGATTAATAATTTTATAATTATTACAATAATTAAATGGTATTACAATATTTTATTTTAACACTGAAATCCAAATTGGAGAAAGCATCAACGCTTTTGTTTAGTAGTACTATAAGAGGTATGCAGCCTCAAATCTCCCTGTCCGAGAGTTGCCAATTGTTTCAATATTAATTAAATTACCTGTTCGAAACCTCTCGTTTGATTTGTTTATTATCAAATTTAAATGAAAAAAATAATAATAAAATAAAAACCAAGAAAATAATAATAATTGCAATAATAGTAATAATAATAATAATACTAATAACAATATTTAGTAATAGTTTTTGGCCCCCAAAAAACTGTGATTTTAACTCATTGCAATGCAAGAGAAAACGGACGCAAATTTTCTATTTTTTTTTTGCTAAAATATCAGCTGGAAGTGGCTTGTGCGTTTGATATGTATACACACACACAAAACACACACACACATACGTATATATATATATATATATATATATATATATATATATATATATATATATATATATATATATATATATATATATATATATATATATATATATATATATATATATATATATATATTAAAAGATGGGTACATTGCATTCGAAAATGGAAGAAGGAAGGAGTCCATCGGTGAAAATCTTAAAGAGACAGAAAAAAAAAAAAAAAAAAAAAAAAAAAAAAAAAGTGTTTGAAAAAATTAAAAAAAAAAAAAAAAAATGTGTTTGAATTATAAAAAAAGTAAAAAAAAAAAAAAAAAAAAAAAGTAAAAAGTAAAAAAAAGTAAAAAAAAAACTTTTTTTAAGCTTCCAAAATGGCTTGAATAGGATGGAATGGATGATAAAAGAAATTTGCATGGAGGGAGGGAACGTAAAAAAAAATAATGCCGACACGACAGACAGACAGTGAGTGTATTTTTACTATAAGCAAGCAAGTGTTGTTGTTGTTGTTGTTGTGAATGGAAATGGAGTAGTAGTAGTAGTAGTAGTAGGGTTGCGAGAGAGCGCAGGATGTGATTTTTTTTTGAAGATAGTATATATATAATAATAATGAAGCAGTACCCGGGATGTTGGTGTTGGAGTAGGCTGTGTCGTTCGTCCTCCTCCTCCTCCTCCTGTGTATTATTCGTTCGAAGCTCTGCTCGAGAGAGAGGCTCAGATGCCAAACGTAAACGTGTTGTTAAGTTTAACATTTTCTCTTTCAATATGATTTACTCTCTTTTTTTTCATCACTGTGCAATACAATGTAAATAAATATAAATAAAAAAGTAATAACAATAAATAATAAAACAAATAAGTATGAATGAAGCGGTAAAAGTGGAAACGTGGCACGCATGCAGGGAGCAGCAACAATTTTACTTGGATTGTGTTAGACTTTACATTAGATATTTTGATATTTGCTCTCAGCGTAATTGAAATAAATAAGTAAATAAATAAATAAATAAATAAATAAATAAATAAATAAATAAATAAATAAATTAGTAAATAAATAAATAAACTAAATAAATAAATAAATAAATAAATAAATAAAAAAATAATAATGAAAGAACTAAATTTTTTCGATTGTGCTCCGAAGAGAGAAAGAAGCTAGTAGACTCAAAACTCTCTCTCTCTCTCTCTCTCTCTCTCTCTCTCTCTCTCTCTCTCTCTCTTTAACAAAAACAGCAGCAGCACCAGTAGAAACAGCAGCAACAACAACAACAACAACAACAACAACAACAACAACAACAACAACAACAACAACAACAACAACAACAACAACAAGAAGTCTTCTGAGTGATAGATTCCATGCCTGTGAAATAATTTTTTAAGACCTCTGCATTCTTTTCCGTTGAACATTTGCATAAGTGTTCCAGTTCTTATAACTTTCTTATCAATGGATACTTCGGCTTGATATTCTACCTATATAAGCATTTGGGCCTCCTGATTTCAAAAATATAATCCCTGTTCTTCTATCTATTACCGTTTTTTAGTTAATGGCCGAGAAACATACCAGGGTGACTTTACGTGTTTTTTTGGCCGAAGAAGGACAAATTTCAATTTTTTGGGCCTACCCTTGCAGATAGTGCAACAACACAAGAGACCTTTCGAGTTTCAAATGACACGTACAATTCTCATATCAAATATTTTGGCTCTAGCTCAAATATTATAGAAATTGTAAGAATTTGCAGACATTTATGCTTCGTATAGATTTAAAAAAAGCATTGTTTGGAACTGCAATATCTTTTGAAAGGAAGCTTGTAGAAACATGAAACGTTCATATTCGGAATCAGCGTTACGGGAACTACTTTTAAGGCCAAACTTCAAAAAAAAAAAAAAAAAAAAAAAAAAAAATATATATATATATATATATATATATATATATATATATATATATATATATATATATATATATATATATATATATATATATATATATATATATATGAGTGTGTGTGTGTGTGTGTGTGTGTGTGTGTGTGTGTGTGTGTGTGTGGTGTGTGTGTGTGTATGAGAGAGAGAAAGAAAGAACCACTTGGATCCTTTAAAAGGGCTTGCTTTGTCAAATTTTCAAAAATTGATTATTCCAATTTTTCACACGTTATAACTTTGTTAAAAATGGATAAATGGGCTCGATATTGTGCTTACATAAGCACTTTTGCCCACTGATTCTAAAAATGTATTCGCCGTTCTTTTATCTATTACCGTTTTTGAGTTAAATGCCCACAAACATACCATATTGAGTTATACCCTTTTTTTGGAACCTGGCTTCCTACCAATGAGAAGTTTAAAGTTTGAGGGGCTATATCTCCTCAACGTTTCTAGATACAGGAACGACTTTAGAGTTTTCGAGTTTCAAATGACCCGTACAATTTGGGTACCAAATACTTTGGCTCTAGTTCAAGTATTTTAGACACTGTAAGAGGTCAAAAACCGGTTTTGACTGACAACATTTTTTTAAAAAATGCAATTTTTTTTTTGGGTGGGTTGGAAGGGCCATATCTCCTGAAAGGAAGCTCGTAGAATCCTGAATCTTTCGGATTCGGACTCAGCGTCACAAAATCTATTATTTCGCATGGAAATCATATTGAAGAGGAGCTAAAAAAAAAAAAAAAAAAAAAAAAAAAAAAAAAAAAAAAAAAAAAAAAAAAAAAAAAAAAAAGGATTTTTTCAATTTAATTAATTTCAATCAATTATCATATGCAAGTATTAAGTTAGAACTCAGCTGAGGTAAAGTAATTTTGATAATTTATTTCTGCAAGTATTCAGTTAGAACTCGTTTGAGACAAAGTAATTAATTTAAATAATTAGAGAATCTATTATCTGTCAATATTAAAAAACTGAAATTTTGTCGAATCCATGATAACGAATTAAACAATTTATCCTCCTACAATTTGACGGTTGGTATTTGATGAATAAATAAAATAAAACTGTTTGTAGTAAACATTGATTAAGACTGAGAATCCTAATTAATTAGAATATAATTGAAATTAATCGCCTTATTTGGACTTAACTTCGAATATAAATTTGATGGTTTACATTTGAAATTTATGAATTAAACTTTAAACAGCACAAGGTTAAGATAACCTATTAGTTATATTATAGATTGGAAGAATAACATGCATCTATAATAATTAATTGATAATTTTGAAGATATTTTGATAATTATTGTTGAATAAGACTGAAGTTTTTGAGTGTTTATTTTAAACCTTAAATAAAACTTGTAGTTTGTGATAATTTAATGATTGGTTATTAATGCTGGATATTGTTTAAACCATACGACTTTGGAAGTGTAAATTAAACACAGAGGTCTGTAAGAGTTTAATCTAGTTTACTGGTTATTTGTGTGTAACCAAGGCTTAAAAATTGACTTAATAGGAGTAAATTATATATACAAGGTGGACTTATGAATAAATTAAATAATTATTACAATATATGAGAAACTAAGCTTCGATTTGAAATTAGTTTTCAACAAGAGTGGTATTCATTATAATCAGGTAACATTTACAAAAGATTTAGTAATTTTCTGAATGAAAGAGTAAAGCAAATTTTGTACTGTTGTGCATGGATGTGCAATTTACAAAATTTTTGGTCTATATTCATTTTCCCAGACGTTTTTGATTGCATCTGTAATCACATTCAGTACACTTAAATAATTTTTCAGGATTGTGTTTTAACATAAAGTTTTAGATATATAATTACATCAAAACTACAGTTAGTAATAATCATTGACTACATGGATATTAACAAGAACAATTATTTTATTTTACTGTGTATAACCATATGTTTATTCAAGTTGCTTTTTTGCTTGAATAGCAATCAGAACATCTGAATAATTTAAGAATGATAAATGAATTTAAACAATATTTTCTTTAAATTTTCTAAATGTGGACAGTTACCTGATTCATTTAAAACGGAATCAGTTCCAGAATCGTGTTCTCTTGATGCATTTAAAATGGAATCAGTTCCAGAAACATTTAAAATGGAATCTTCCAGAATGGCAAGAATTGTAAAGAAGTTTCCTGAGCCACAGATTTTTGTTTCCAATTCCCTTTAAAATTTCAAATGGGAAATCTCAATTTAAATTTACTTTTAAGTTCTATTGAGATTGAACGTGTCGGCCATTTGCTTTTTTACGACACCATTTTACTTGCAATATTCATACAATTTGATTTTATTTAACAAATTTTGGTTACTGCATGTTACAAATGGTATTACTTTTACTGAAAAGCATCAACGCTTTTGTTTATTACAAAATATTCAAATCCGAGAGTTGCCAATTGTTTTTTAATTCAAAATCGAAATTGAAATCAAATAATAATAATAAGATAATTGCAATAATAGCAATATTTAGTAATAGTTTTTGGCCCCCAAAAAACTGTGATTTTAACTCATTGCAATGCAAGAGAAAACGGACGCAAATTTTCTATTTTTTTTTGCTAAAATATCAGCTGGAAGTGGCTTGTGCGTTTGATATGTATACACACACACAAACACACACACACATATACGTATATATATATATATATATATATATATATATATATATATATATATATATATATATATATATATATATATATATATATATATATATATATATATATATATATATATATATATTAAAAGATGGGTACATTGCATTCGAAAATGGAAGAAGGAAGGAGTCCATCGGTGAAAATCTTAAAGAGACAGAAAAAAAAAAAAAAAAAAAAAAAAAAAAAAAAAAGTGAAAAAAAAAAAAAAAAAAAAAAAAAAAAAAAAAAAGTTAAAAAAAAGTAAAAAAAAAAGTAAAAAAAAGTAAAAAAAAGTAAAAAAAAAAAAAAAAAACTTTTTTTAAGCTTCCAAAATGGCTTGAATAGGATGGAATGGATGATAAAAGAAATTTGCATGGAGGGAGGGAACGTAAAAAAAAATAATGCCGACACGACAGACAGACAGTGAGTGTATTTTTACTATAAGCAAGCAAGTGTTGTTGTTGTTGTTGTTGTGAATGGAAATGGAGTAGTAGTAGTAGTAGTAGTAGTAGGGTTGCGAGAGAGCGCAGGATGTGATTTTTTTTGAAGATAGTATATATATAATAATAATGAAGCAGTACCCGGGATGTTGGTGTTGGAGTAGGCTGTGTCGTTCGTCCTCCTCCTCCTCCTCCTGTGTATTATTCGTTCGAAGCTGTGTGTGGCTGGCTGCTCTCGAGAGAGAGGCTCAGATGCCAAACGTAAACGTGTTGTTAAGTTTAACATTTTCTCTTTCAATATGATTTACTCTCTTTTTTTTCATCACTGTGCAATACAATGTAAATAAATAAATAAAAAAAGTAATAACAATAAATAATAAAACAAATAAGTATGAATGAAGCGGTAAAAGTGGAAACGTGGCACGCATGCAGGGAGCAGCAACAATTTTACTTGGATTGTGTTAGACTTTACATTAGATATTTTGATATTTGCTCTCAGCGTAATTGAAATAAATAAGTAAATAAATAAATAAATAAATAAATAAATAAATAAATAAATAAATAAATAAATAAATAAATAAATAAATAAACTAAATAAATAAATAAATAAATAAATAAATAAAAAAATAATAATGAAAGAACTAAATTTTTTCGATTGTGCTCCGAAGAGAGAAAGAAGCTAGTAGACTCAAAACTCTCTCTCTCTCTCTCTCTCTCTCTCTCTCTCTCTCTCTCTCTCTCTCTCTCTTTAACAAAAACAGCAGCAGCACCAGTAGAAACAGCAGCAACAACAACAACAACAACAACAACAACAACAACAACAACAACAACAACAACAACAACAACAACAACAACAACAAGAAGTCTTCTGAGTGATAGATTCCATGCCTGTGAAATAATTTTTTAAGACCTCTGCATTCTTTTCCGTTGAACATTTGCATAAGTGTTCCAGTTCTTATAACTTTCTTATCAATGGATACTTCGGCTTGATATTCTACCTATATAAGCATTTGGGCCTCCTGATTTCAAAAATATAATCCCTGTTCTTCTATCTATTACCGTTTTTTAGTTAATGGCCGAGAAACATACCAGGGTGACTTTACGTGTTTTTTTGGCCGAAGAAGGACAAATTTCAATTTTTTGGGCCTACCCTTGCAGATAGTGCAACAACACAAGAGACCTTTCGAGTTTCAAATGACACGTACAATTCTCATATCAAATATTTTGGCTCTAGCTCAAATATTATAGAAATTGTAAGAATTTGCAGACATTTATGCTTCGTATAGATTTAAAAAAAGCATTGTTTGGAACTGCAATATCTTTTGAAAGGAAGCTTGTAGAAACATGAAACGTTCATATTCGGAATCAGCGTTACGGGAACTACTTTTAAGGCCAAACTTCAAAAAAAAAAAAAAAAAAAAAAAAAAATATATATATATATATATATATATATATATATATATATATATATATATATATATATATATATATATATATATATATATATATATATATATATATATATGAGTGTGTGTGTGTGTGTGTGTGTGTGTGTGTGTGTGTGTGTGTGTGTGTGTGGTGTGTGTGTGTGTATGAGAGAGAGAAAGAAAGAACCACTTGGATCCTTTAAAAGGGCTTGCTTTGTCAAATTTTCAAAAATTGATTATTCCAATTTTTCACACGTTATAACTTTGTTAAAAATGGATAAATGGGCTCGATATTGTGCTTACATAAGCACTTTTGCCCACTGATTCTAAAAATGTATTCGCCGTTCTTTTATCTATTACCGTTTTTGAGTTAAATGCCCACAAACATACCATATTGAGTTATACCCTTTTTTTGGAACCTGGCTTCCTACCAATGAGAAGTTTAAAGTTTGAGGGGCTATATCTCCTCAACGTTTCTAGATACAGGAACGACTTTAGAGTTTTCGAGTTTCAAATGACCCGTACAATTTGGGTACCAAATACTTTGGCTCTAGTTCAAGTATTTTAGACACTGTAAGAGGTCAAAAACCGGTTTTGACTGACAACATTTTTTTAAAAAATGCAATTTTTTTTTTTGGGTGGGTTGGAAGGGCCATATCTCCTGAAAGGAAGCTCGTAGAATCCTGAATCTTTCGGATTCGGACTCAGCGTCACAAAATCTATTATTTCGCATGGAAATCATATTGAAAAAAAAAAAAAAAAAAAAAAAAAAAAAAAAAAAAAAAAAAAAAAAAAAAAAAAAAAAAAGGATTTTTTCAATTTAATTAATTTCAATCAATTATCATATGCAAGTATTAAGTTAGAACTCAGCTGAGGTAAAGTAATTTTGATAATTTATTTCTGCAAGTATTCAGTTAGAACTCGTTTGAGACAAAGTAATTAATTTAAATAATTAGAGAATCTATTATCTGTCAATATTAAAAAACTGAAATTTTGTCGAATCCATGATAACGAATTAAACAATTTATCCTCCTACAATTTGACGGTTGGTATTTGATGAATAAATAAAATAAAACTGTTTGTAGTAAACATTGATTAAGACTGAGAATCCTAATTAATTAGAATATAATTGAAATTAATCGCCTTATTTGGACTTAACTTCGAATATAAATTTGATGGTTTACATTTGAAATTTATGAATTAAACTTTAAACAGCACAAGGTTAAGATAACCTATTAGTTATATTATAGATTGGAAGAATAACATGCATCTATAATAATTAATTGATAATTTTGAAGATATTTTGATAATTATTGTTGAATAAGACTGAAGTTTTTGAGTGTTTATTTTAAACCTTAAATAAAACTTGTAGTTTGTGATAATTTAATGATTGGTTATTAATGCTGGATATTGTTTAAACCATACGACTTTGGAAGTGTAAATTAAACACAGAGGTCTGTAAGAGTTTAATCTAGTTTACTGGTTATTTGTGTGTAACCAAGGCTTAAAAATTGACTTAATAGGAGTAAATTATATATACAAGGTGGACTTATGAATAAATTAAATAATTATTACAATATATGAGAAACTAAGCTTCGATTTGAAATTAGTTTTCAACAAGAGTGGTATTCATTATAAACAGGTAACATTTACAAAAGATTTAGTAATTTTCGAATGAAAGAGTAAAGCAAATTTTGTACTGTTGTGCATATGGATGTGCAATTTACAAAATTTTTGGTCTATTATTCATTTTCCCAGAGTTGAGGTTAAAATATTATAAATATTCAGTATAATCATTGAGGATATTCAAGAAAATTAATTACGAAAAAAGTGAGATACCAGAATAAAAAAATATTTAAATCAAATGTTCTTCTCTATCAGTCCACACTGGAACCTTTCGAGGGCAAGAATTTGGCCCCTGAGCCACAGTTTGCATTCCCTTATTTCAAAGGAAAATATCTTTATACCCCTTTTTCAATACTTGCTTACACACCTCTCAATATTCTCTGTATTAACTTTTTGGTTACGTGCTGCTAGCAAGATCACATTCTTCAAATTTACGGTGTTTTAACATATGTGAACTTTTAAGTTGCTTTTATAATTCGATTCATAAGTACATTCAGTACATTTTAGCAATTTTGTATCACTGTGTACTAGCATGTGATCAAGTAATTTACTCTTTCTCTTACATTCATAGTCACATGAAGAACACTTAAAAATTTTTGTATTACTATGAGATAATTTATGATTTCTTAAACTTCCGTTATAAATACTAGAAAAATCACATTGAGAACACTTATACAACTTTGTATCACTGTGTTTGAACATGTGTACTTTTAGCTGACGTTTTTGATTGCATCTGTAATCACATTCAGTACACTTAAATAATTTTTCAGGATTGTGTTTTAACATATGAAGTTTTAGACTATCGATACGATTACAGTCAAAACTACAGTTAGGGCATTTAAATAATTTTATACTAATGTGCTTTACCATGTGAGCTCTCAAATACCCTTTATGACTACATGAATAATCACAATCACTACATTTGAACAATTTTTTAGCGCTATGTGTTAACATATGTAGTTTTAAAGTGTCTTTACGGTAAAATTCATTATTACATATAGAACAAGTAAACAATTTTATTTTACTGTGTATAACCATATGTTTATTCAAGTTGCTTTTTTGCTTGCAGGAATATTCGCAATCAGAACATCTGAATAATTTAACTTGCGAATGGGCTGATAAATGACGATTTAAACAATATTTTCTCTTAAATTTTTGAGCTACAATGTGGACAGTTATAATTACCTGATTCATTTAAAACGGAATCAGTTCCAGAATCGTGTTCTCTTGATGCATTTAAAATGGAATCAGTTCCAGAATCGTGTTCTCTTGATGCATTTAAAATGGAATCACTTCCAGAATCGTGTTCTCTTTCTAAAGACTCTTCTTCTTCTTCTTCTTCTTTAATTCTTGATATACTATACTATCATCTATGTAAAGCAATAAAAGAAAATTACAATCAAATTCTACAAAGAAATTTAAATAATTTTATTGTATTAAAAAAAAAATAACTCAAACATTATAACTTTTTTCCCTAGATTTCAT
>SEYY01018981.1:210000-247500 GCA_009176605.1 Armadillidium nasatum | reverse complement strand
ATTATTTCAAGTCCTCCTCTGGAAACGGATTCCATCTTCAGTGAGGAATCTTTTTTGGCATTGGTCCTGCAAACTAGTGGACTTGTGGTCTCATTTCGTTGGTTTCCCTAGGAATGATTTCTGCTTCCGTCACAGTGATCTCTTAGAGTGTGAAGAAAGCATAACTAAGATGATAATTTGTGCCATGGATTACACTATTTTTTCGTTCTTTGGAAAGACCTTGTGCTATGCGTTAGAAGGACGATTCCCTTCAGATATTATTAAAATTATTATTATTATTATTATTATTATTATTATTATTATTATTATTATTATTATTATTATTATTATTATTATTTTTATTATTATTAATTGTTATTATTAATAATTCAAATTTCAAAAGTTGATTTTTTTTTAAGGAAAATATTCCAAGATTATTTTTCCTTTGATTTATAATTTTATTTCATTTATTTATTATTTATTTATCTAAATTTTATAGTGGAAAGAGATTTAGACCATAAAAAGAGTCGATATATATATATATATATATATATATATATATATATATATATATATTATATATATATATATATATATATATATATATATATATATATATATATATATATATATATATATATATATATATATATATATATATATATATATAATATATATATATATTCAATTATCATAAAAAATATTTAAAAAAAAAAAAAAAAAAAAAAATATATATATATATATATATATATATATATATATATATATATATATATATATATATATATATATATATATATATATATATATATATATATATATATATATATATATATATATATATATATATATATATATATATATATATATATATATATATATATATATATATATATATATATATACCTCAGAATTAGACTCCATTCTTTTAAAAAGGACTCAACAGCCTAATAAATGACACAAGTTTAATCACAGTAAAGCCGAAATTAACAAACTTTGAACTATTACATGAAAATAAAAAGGAATTTTAATAAGACGAAAAAAGAAAACTGCAAAAATCTTTGAAATTTTTTTTTATCATTTTACAAAATGGATTGATAAGATAAAAGATGATTCAATGAATTATCTGCTATCAGCTTATCTTTCATGAATATTGCATTTACAGACGCGCTCACGCACACACCCGCGCACACACACACACACACACACACACACACACACACACACACACACACACATACACACACATTCAAACTTTGGGAAATCCCTCAATCCGAATAAAAGAAATTCGACTGCGAGTCCAGTATGCTAGAAACATTAATGTTCCAAATATATTTTCTCGCCGAAGATCGAAACAATTCCCCTAGAGATTTGAAGATATTATCAAGATGCAGAGATAAGAAAGTTTTATCTAAAAAGCCACGCAAACAAAGGCAGAAAGGACTTAACAGTATAATTAGAATGAATGGATGTTAAGGAAAGATTAGCAATATTTGATTCATCTCCAAAAGATCAGGGAAACAATTAGAGGGAACTAAACCATCTGCAGTTATCAGTCGTCACTGAAAGAGAAATGTAGGAAAGTTCACAACTATATATATACCTTGAGAATTAGAAGAAACCCGTTGGAGGTGGTGATCATCGAAATCGCCCAAAATGATAATTTCAGAGAAAGAGGACAAAAAAGAGTTCCAATTTGAAACATTTGTATGAAACCATTTTTAATTTTAATAAACTATCAAATGAAACAAACAGTAAATTGGGTGCTATGTGACTACTATTTTGGTAATAATAATAATAATAATAATAATAATAATAATAATAATAATAATAATAATAATAATAATAATAATAATAATTATAATAATTATAATAATAATAATAATAATAATAATAATAATAATAATAATAATAATAATAATAATAATAATAATAATAATAATAATAATAATATTATTATTATTATTATTATTATAATTATTATTATTATTATTATTATTATTATTATTATTATTATTATTATTATTATTATCGAAACAACACCAGTCAACGCACAGTTCAATTTTTTCTCACTAAGGATTCAAAGTATCGTTTTAAGTTCTAAATAGATGAAGATCTATATCGATGCAGTATAAATAATAATAATAATAATAATAATAATAATAATAATAATAATAATAATAATAATAATAATAATAATAATAATAATAATAATAATAATAATAATAATAATTTCTTGTTGGTATGAGAAATACAAAGCAAGTATTAAAATAAACAGGTCTAGGGATACAGTAATATTTTTTTTTTTTTTTTTTGTCTCTTCCAACTTTAATTCCGAGTCCAGTATACAGAATATTTGGTTTTGACTTCTTCTCTAGTTAGCTTTGGTTTCAGCTCCGGATCCCGTTCGAACCCCCTTTACTTCTATAATATAATTCTTACTCTTTTTATTGCATGATCAGCGAAAGGCAGTAAATGTCCGCCTCGTTACGACATGAGGTAAGGCAGTAGTCTTGAAAAGTGCTGGACAGAGTTATTTTAAGGAAACTTTATTAAAGTTTCTAACTACTGTGTGAATGCTGACGTTCGAAGATATACAAATATATGGAAAAAGTATTTCACTCAAATTACATTTCTTGGACTTCTATACTTATTTCTTCCCTGACAATATTTGCTCATCGAGTGATAAAAAACGGGAGTGCTTCCTCTAAGACATCTCAATAGAAAAGAAGTACCACACAATAAGTACCAGGAAGAGTGGTGTTAAAATGCACATTGTCGTCGAAGACTGTAGATGAATATCCCAGATACCATGCAATTAAGAAAATTAAGAACTTGCATTTCGATAAGATGCATAGCGGCATATATGTTATAAAAACTGTTAACATGCTTTCACTAATTTATCTAGTGTATATACTTTATATGTATGTTAAGTTCTCCTGTATAGGTGTGTGTGTAAAGTTGGTTTGGTTTTTGTATCGATGTGGCACATTTTGTTTCAAAAAACTTCCGGCTAAACAATGATCACCTTTTACAAAATCACGTTCAAGTCTAGACGTCATTAAAATGTAAGAGTTTTTGCTTGTTCGTTTCAAGTTCTCAGAATTCGAAGGTATAAGGTATGAGTTATATTTTCCTTTCAAATCTTTCTTACTATCATTTCTATTGCCTTCTACTCAAATATGCGTAACGTTCTTAATTATATTGAATTCGTATATGAAGGAACTTCAAAAGCAACAAAATCTTTTGAAAAAGTTCACAGTAAGTCTCCTTTTATTATTTAATTGTAACATTAATTACGACCCTTCTCTTTCAGGTCTTATAATGAAAGCTCAAACCCTATTTATATACTTTGTATATTTTAATTCTATGTTATATTGGAGAAATTAAATTAAATTCTCCTTCATAGGATTTTATAAAATTGGTTTGTTTTTTATATCGATGTGGCACTTAACAATTTGGCACCTAAACAAGCTGCCGGATCTCTAATTCACCCTTTCAAATTTTCGTCAATGCTTTTAGACGTATTACAAAATATAAGCTTTTCTGTTTGTTCGTTATAGACTTCAAAGTTCGGAATTCAGGTATGATTTATGAGGTAATTTTTATCTTCAGATCTTTCTTACTATAACCTTTCAATTGACTTTTCTACTCAAAATATACCTCTAATAAGTTATAATTGTTTATATATAATTCAGAACCCATCAAAGGGAACAATTTCTTTGGAAAACCACATATAGTAAATTAAAGATTACTATTTCATTTAAACGAACCACTTTTCCTTTCGGATCAAAACGTAATGACTAGCATTATTCAGCTGTAAGTCGTTATAATGCACATTTCATTTATATTTATCTTGGTGTCACAAAAACAACGAGAGAATGGGGAACACTACTTATATACCTCAATTCAAAATAAAAGTTCTATTGCGATTAGGTATTTTCTCTCAAATGTCAAAATAAAAGCTTAATTTTGTTCCAATGTCATTTACTGTATATTTAGTTTCTTTTTAAGATACTCTCATAACTTTAATTTGTGGTTGGGTTGGAAATCGAAAACTCACACTCTTGACTCCGACTTCAATACAAATGATTGGCCAACAGACTTTCAGATAGGTGAAATTAGAAATACTCAGGAGGATACCCCCCAGGCAAATGTCCTCCCACTAACCTCTCTAGGAGCCAGTATCCCACCCACTGTGCCTCAAGGGGCCTCTTCTTCTAATGCCCCCCCTAGACCTCCCATTCTCACCAAATCTAAAGATTGGACATCTCAAGAACTTTTTGCTATTTTTACTCCGACTCTGTTCAAATTTCTCAATGCATATAGTACTAAACAATCCTTTTCCGCAGCATTTTTCCATATCATACCAGATCTTCTGGGACTTCTTCAACACTTCCTCCCCTCATAATGGCTTCATCATCCATAGTCCTATGGAATGCTAGATCCCTTTTTGGGAAACTGCCAGACCTCAGAAACTACATTACCAAGACTCAACCACTGATAATAGGCATATGTGAAACTTGGCTACAGCAAAAGTATACACCAGTTGTACCAGGATACACCATACTCCGAGAGGATCGGCCTAATAGAGGTGGTGGCGGGCTGGCTTTTCTTATTCGTACTACCATACCTCACTCTAAAATTGTTTTAAAGAAATTTGCCAGTGGTGTGTTGGAAGTCCTTGCTATAAAAATCGCTTTTAAAAATGCATGGGCATCCATACTTTTGGCATATAATCCAAGCCGGAACCTAAAAACTGGTGAACTTACACATTACGTTAGCCAGTTACCTTCTCCCTCCCTAATCCTGGGAGATTTTAATGGACATCATACCTTCTGGGAACCCACCCTCCCCTCGCACCTAATCAATACAACTGGCAAAACCATCTTCTCTTTTCTAACACAGTCCTCAACACACAGCCTCATAACCCCTCCAGGTTTGGCCACACATGTACAGAGCTATAATGGTGCCACTTCGACTCTGGATCTTGCATTTGGGGAAGAACCTTTTGGTTCCTGCCATATAAGTTTAGGACCATACATGGCAAGTGATCACTTACCTGTTGTCCTTCATCTTGAAGATACAATTCCTTCTCGCCCTCAGGCCTGCAGGATCAAGTGGAAATTCACAGATGATGGGGACACTTGGAATAAATTTGCTGCTCAAATTACTACTATCTATAATCCCTCCACATCACTGGATGAGCAAATAAACCATCTAACGGAGACCATGATTAATGTAGGTAAAGCTCACTTCAGTCTGACCAAGGGTGTTTTTGGTTTCAGAGTACAGTCCATTTGGTGGAATGACACCTGCAGGTCAGTTATACAAGATAGAAACAAAGCTTACAACAGATGGAGAAAATTCCCATCTGTCGAAAATGGGATCACTCACCGCAGACTATCTGCTATCTGTAAAAGAACTATTAAAAAAATTAAATATGAAGCCTGGAGGAAATTTAGACAACAACTCTCTTTCTCTACTCCTGCAAAAAGGGCCTGGAATCTTGTACACAAAATGTCGGGTAAATTTGTACCTCAAACTTTCCCCCTCACTACCAATGGACAACTGCTGCTAGATGATCTCAGTAAATCTGAACTCCTAGCCTCTCACTTCCACGGGGTCTTCACTACCCCTGACCCTCTCAGACATAGGAATGACATTGTTGATGCCATTAATAGTGCCCAAACTGAACTTTCTGGAATGCTTTCTCAACCTTTCACATTTTGTGAACTAGAAGAAGTAATGAAAAAGCTCTCCCCCGACAAAGCAGAAGGCCCAGATTTCCTTTCCAATAAGATGATTCTGCACCTGAACTCTTCTACTAAAACTACTTTACTATCCATTTATAACGAAAGCTGGAGGACTGGCCTTTTTCCCACTTCATGGAAAACCTCTATGATACTTCCTTTCTTGAAGGGAAATAAAGATCCTAGTGATCCCTCCTCATATAGAGGGATTCATCTATTATCATGCCTAGGAAAAATCTATGAATCCATGGTATGTAATAGGCTTTACTGGTTCCTGGAGACAAACTCCCGTCTACATTCCAATCAATATGGTTTCAGAAAACAGAGAAGTACTATAGATTGCCTTCTCCACATGACACACCTAATCTCAGGTGCTTACCAACATAAACATTATGCTATGATCCTATTTCTTGACCTGAAAGCCGCTTTTGACAGTGCATCCCACTTAGGTATTCTATACAAGATACTTAAAACTGGTATCACAGGGGCCCCTCTATCATGGCTGCGTGACTTCTTAACATCCCGCTCTTTCCAGGTCCTAGTGGGCAACACAAAATCTTCTCCTCGAAACAGTAATAGAGGAGTTCCCCAAGGCTCCGTTCTGAGCCCTTTGCTTTTCTCTGTCCTTCTTAATGACATGCCCTCACCCCCATCAGTTGATGTCCTTATGTATGCTGATGACATAGCCTGCTGTGCTGTCGCTCCAACTTTGACTGCATGCCAAACCTCTCTGCAAAATGCTGCTACTGAAATATTCTCCTATCTCTCAGAATGGGGTCTTTCTGTCAATGCCGATAAATGTGCTCTGCAATGTTATACATTAAAAAAAATCCCATTTTTACCTTCCATTTCAATCAATAACACCTTGATCCCTTTACGCAGCTCCTATACCTATCTTGGACTAGTACTTGACGCCCCCACCTTAACATGGAAAAAACACATCAATTACCTTGTCCAAGACTGCCTCAAACGTTTGGCCCTACTGAAGAGACTTGCTGGTGTTAAGTGGGGCTCCTCTCGGGAGAATCTTCTGCACTTGTATCAATCCTACATTCTGAGCAAAATCGATTATGGCTGTATTGTTTATGGATCTGCTGCCCCTACAACTCTAAAGAAGCTAGAAACAATCCACACTACAGCCATGAGAATAATTCTGGGTGCTTTCCCCTCCACACCTACCCAAGCCCTCTATATTGAAACTGGACTTGCTCCCCTCAAATATAGGAGAAGCTGTCTCATGGCAAAAAAGCTCATCCTACTAGCATCTGCTCCACATGATCACCCACTTCATCAGATTTACTCAACCTACCTTGAAACACATCATATCACTCCTCGAAAAAGTAAACCTCCTTTTGTACAACAAGCTTCCTCCATTTTTTCCTCTATAAACACAGCTACCCCTCCTTTTATCTCAGCAAATCTTGTCTCACCCCTCCCACCCTCTATGGATCTCCTCTCTCACATCAATTGCACTCTCTCCCATGGTTGGAATAAGAAAGATTTACCTGAAGAAGGACAACAACTATTTGCTGAACTGCTAAACACTAAATATGCAACATATCTGTCAATATATACAGATGGATCAAAAATACACAACCCTGCATCCACTTCCTCCGCATTATACATTCCTACCCTTCAACTAGCTCAATCTTGGAAGCTTTCCGGTTCTCATTCTTCAATCTTTGCCGAACTCTTCGCAATCCATAAAGCTTTACTTTTCTGTGTTCAGTTCCTCATGCCTCAGAAAATAGTCATATTTACTGACTCTTGTGTTGCGCTCTCACTTATCACCACTAGATATCCCAAACGTTATCATAGGATACTATCTAGAATACACAAGACCCTCGCGAAACTAACAACATCCTTGGGCTGGACTATTCTTTACCAATGGACTCCTTCACATATAGGGATACTGGGAAATGAGATTGCAGATAGAGCAGCCAAACTGGCACACTCCCACTCTAATGTGGAGGATTTCCCTATTGAAAGTGAAGAATATTACACAGAAACCAAACAGCTGCTAGACTTCCAACAGAAAGATGAACTCAATACATTCCTACAAACCCATAGTCTGGGTCAGATATACTCACTAGACTCCCCACCTCTCAAAACCAAATGCGATCGCAGAATAGCCACTGCTATCTTCCGACTTAAGACGGGACATTGTGGTTTAAACTCACATCTCCATCGCCTCAGAATATCAGATACTGATATTTGTCCTTCATGCAAGAACAGTCCTGAAACTGTGACGCACTACCTGTTTAACTGTCCTGCTTATAGCGTTCCAAGGGTTTCTCTCCGGTGTGAGTTGGGTGCCCTGGGGGTCTCAACTTTCACAGTTCCAACTATCCTGGGTGGCCAGGGCATTCCATTTAAGCAATTTCCAAAAATAGTAAATTGTTTAAAAAAGATATCTATACTCAACCTCCCAAATTAACAGAATATAATTACTGACCGACTCTTTGATGACTTTACTATAGTGTCTCTATGTAAGCGTTACTCCAGAAGAAAGAAGCATCACTCCAAGGTCAGGACTCTCTTCATTGAGAGTAGGAGACCTTTATCATCAAGGTATCAAGGTAAGGTAACTTTACAAATTCACAGATAAAAGTTTCAAGGTGAGATGTGGCTTCTAAAATTGTCTCCATTTCCATGTGTTCTTTAATATCTTAAACCAACCCTAATACACCTGCATAATTTTCCTCTTTTAAGTACCAAACATTACAAAATAAAATTATAGTATAATCTATTCATAAACAGCAAACTCTAGAATAGTTAAGTTATGTCATAGTATGCGTGGTTATGTCGAAATTGATAATGTGCAAAAGTTTAGAAGGTAATAAACAAGTTTAATTTTGCATTCTTAGGCACCCGCCACGATACTATCATTGTCTGTGACTCTGTGGACTGTGGTACTGTGAAGCCGGCAATTTCTTAAATCTTGGATTGAGCCGGCTTTGAGTGGCCACCGTGGAGTGCCTTTTTTTAATTTTCCTTTTTATAAGTAATAAGCATACCGTGGAATAAGTTAGTAATAGTTATTAGTATTTAGGTATATTGCAAACATAAAAAATTAAGGTTGTTGGAGATGGAAAATCCCTGGCTAGCTGGTTCTGAGACGAGAGTTAGAGAGGTGACATTCCACAGATTCTAAATTAGCACGGAGGTCACACACATTGGTGAAGTCAGTAGAATTTCCCCGCCATAAATCGCCACTTTCTTTGTAACTATATAGCGACTTACAGCTAAATAATGCTAGTCATTACGTTTTTGATCTGAAAGAAAAAGGAATTAGTTTAAATGAAATAGTAATTTTGGACTTACCATATACGGTTTTACAAAAAATTGTTCTCTTTGAAGAGTTCTGAAATATACATTAACAATTAGAACTTTTTAGAGGTATATTTTGAGTATAAGAGTCAATTGCATGAAAGGATGGAAATAAAAAAAGAGGTGGAAATAAAAATTACCTCACACCTGAATTCAGAACTTTGAAGTCTTATAATAAACAACCAATAAATCTTATATTTTGTTAAAACGTTAAAACGCGATAACGAATATTTGTAAAGTGTTAATTTGAAAAATGGCAGCTTGTTTATAAAAACTGTGGTAGTTGAATTATGCTCAGTTTTTATTTAAGAACCTTGACCTTGAAAGAGAAGGCTCGGAATTTAGCGTTACAATTGAAATTTAGGAAACTTACTATGATTTGTTTCTAAGAATGTTGCTTCTTGAAGTTCCTTAATATATAAATATGATATATTTCAGAACACTAGTGTTATATACTTGAGTAGAAATCAATTGAAAGGATAGTAAGAAAGAGGTGAATAAAGATAATATATAACCTCATACCCGAATTTCCGAACTTTGAACGATTTGTAGCGAACAAACAACTTACATTTTATAAAAATGTCTAGTGCGCTGACCTATATTTGAAAACCCAGCTGCTTGTTTAGATACCAAGCTGTTAAGAGTGCCATATCGACACAAAAACAAATCAACTTCACAAACCCTTATGAATGAGAATTTCTCCCCTGCAAAAGAAAATAAAATAAATAAACATATATACAATATATAAAATAGTGAAAGCTTATAAATAGTTTTTATATTTAGGTGCCAAACTGTTAAGTGCCATATCGATTTAAAAAAAAAAAAAAATTATAAAACCTTATGAAGGAGAGTTTAATATAATTTCTCCAATATAAAAGAAAACTTACAAAAGATAAAGTGTATACAATTGATAAAATAGTGAAAATATATAAATCGCTTTTATAACTAATGATCGTTTTATGAAAGAGAGAGGAATGGAAACTAATGTGGTAAATTATTGACAACCGTGTACAGAAACCTGGGAAGGTAACAAAGTCTATACAGTGACCGTAAAAGTTGCGGAAAATGTTTTTATGTAAAAAGTTTACAGTCTAAACCTATTCAAAGGGAAATTATTAACTATACCTATAATGTGATATTTTCTTATTTAATAAAAAGTATTACCCTATATATTCGTTAAAATGATTGACGAACCCGATGAATTAAATCAAGATGGAGACGATTTTTATGCATTCCTTAACATCCCAAGAAATGTGAGTGTTTTTAAGGCTGTTAAAATTAGCTTAGCCTTTGTCTGTTAGTTACATTACTGCAATTTTGGTAACGATTCTTATAGTATAGTCATAGAATCTAAATATGTAATAGAAGGGAAGTTACACGTTGAGTGTTTTATTTTTTCATTTTCTTTTAAACTCCATTCAAAGGAATCAAGCAATTGTTTGAGACTGGCAGAATTGTCATACCCAATTAGCTTCTTTATATTTTGCTACAGTGAGCCAAGTTTTATTTGCACTTGAAATGCATGAAATTAAGCTTAATGAAGTACATACAGAACATAAGATCATAAGAAAACAGCCACAAGGACTCAATTACTTATGAACAATTACTTATGAACAATTACTTATGAACTATGCAGTTTATTAAGCTAAACTATAAAAAAAAAAAAAAAATGAGTCATTCAGACTAATATATAGACCTTAATACTATAATACTATAGAGAAATATCAAAAATACATACTAAAAAGCTTTGTCTATAATTGTCTACAAAAATTGAATTAATCATATTACACCTTGTTTTTCATGCATTGATTCAACCTTTTCTTAAAGACTGAAAGGATTATTATCAGTAATATCTTTTGGTAAATCATTCATTAAGAATTTACACACATCTATATTATCTATCAGTGACATTTCAAAAACTTTAATTATCCCCCTTCTAAGAAATTTTTTGCATGAGATCAGGTTGCTGAAACTAATAACATATCTATGTATTGCAACTTCAACTGGAATTACATAACTATACATTGCGAGTTTGATTGGAACTATGTGTAGGGATAATATGAGTATAGGTATAGAAATTGTAAAAACAGAAAAAAAATATTAAAAGAGTATATATATATATATATATATATATATATATATATATATATATATATATATATATATATATATATATATATATATATATATATATATATATATATATAATATAACGAATATTATTTTTTTGGTATGTTAGACATTTTCATAATTAGCAAACAGTGGTTTTTCATTAGATAGGTCTATTTACTGGTGGTTAGGTGTAGTTTTACCCTTTAAGTCCAGGTTAGGTTGTCTAACTAGTTTGTTAGATCTAACTAGTTCAACTTAACCAGGACTTAGAAGATAAAACTATACTGTTAGATCTAACTAGTTCAACTTAACCAGGACTTAAAAGATAAAACTATGCCTAATGGCCAACAAATAGACCCAACCTAACCAAAACCCACCATTCATTAACTTTGTCTATCAGTCAATAAATAGGCTTAATTTACCAAACAACCAATATTCATTATATATATATATATATATATATATATATATATATATATATATATATATATATATATATATATATATATATATATATATATTATATATATTGAAATTGCATTTAACTTATGAAAAATATAATAAATACCAGTTTTTGGTACTAAAATATAATAGTATTGGACAAGAATACCATTTTTGATTTCAGGATATATAAATACCAATATTGATATGCATAGAAAGAGTAAACTTACTTCTACTCACAGGTTAGTTGTATAATGACTCTACTTTCTGTAGATAAATTGTACCATGCATTGCATTACCTAATTATAGGGTAGAATATAAACAATTCTAAAGATATAAAAAATTAGGAAATGAACATTTGCTTACAAGTAATAGATTCCTCTTACCTTCTACCCATTAGTGATAGTGAATGTATATACTCCTTTTGTGCTCACCAACATCTATATTGATATCAATATTTATTGGGATCAGTATTGATATTGTCATCAGTAGGGACTGACCAGGGCTGGAATTTTGCTGGGCCCAGGGCCAGGGTTGCATAAAATTCGTAGAGGTCAAAAGCACTGAAACTTTAGGTTAAGAAAATTAGATTTAATTATAAGGAAGGAGTAAAATAGTCAACATTCACTTAAATTAATGATTATATGCATTTTCCAGAAAAAAATATCAAAAAATTTCATTTTTTATTTAAAAGTTTGAAAAAACTACAAAAAAATTTTATTTTTTGTTTCTGATTCACAATAGTTATTTAACAGGTTTACTTAGGTAAGACTGTAAGTTGAAGTTTGAAAAAATGTAATATATAAAATAATCAATATAACCTGTATTTATGCATATTATTGTTGTTTCATTGCTGTGTATCAAATTTGTATCATTTAGCTACATTATTTCAAAATTATTATTTTGTTTATACTTCAGTCAACATAGTTAAAAGATTAAGCTTCAGCAGTATGGGAGTACTTTACAATGTTTCAAGACAGGCTCGAAATAGCTAAATGTAACATCTGCAGCCAGGAAATTAGAAGAGGACCTCCAAGGTGCTACAAGTAAAAAATTTTCAAGTTACTCTTATGGGGTATCTAAAAACAAAGCACAAAGATGAACATTTCACTAGCAGAAAAGGAGTGATCAAAAGAAATAGAAAAGAAAAAGAAAATATTGAAAAAACAAGAAGAAAAAATCTTAATTTTCTTATATTATTTTTGATTTAATCCACCATTAAAAAGTATAATTTGATTTAATCCACCATTAAAAAGTATAATATGCCCATCTAATTTGTACCTTATCCAGTAAGTGTGATTTTAAAAATCTCATGTTTAGTATAGCATTAAAGAAATTTTATTTTTTTATTTTTACATTGCTTATTTTTGGTTTTATCAGCTCTTTCTAAGATAATTTGTACATAATAAATTAAGTTAATAAAAATGTTAGAAAGAGGCTTATTTATTTTAAATATAAAAATTTGTAATAGATCAAAGATTTTATTTTATAAATGCATTAAATAAGGTTCTTGTAAATGGGAGATGTAAAGTATACTCATAAATTTAAATATTCAAATTATGCATAGTTGTGAAAAGGTATGCTATAAATTATGAAACATGGAGTAAAAAGATATGGTTCAATTTATGAAAATTTAATTTATATTAAATAGTGACTGAAATTGAAATACTGTGATGATCAGCAGAGATTAACCATTTTAACCCTTTCACTTTGGAGAGTATCTCAAGTTATTCATATTGGTAAACTGGCACATATGTAAAGTTATTTATTAAATTTTTTAAGTTGCATTGAATTGTATACCTAAAACCTGCAATCTGTAATGGTTAGTGTAACAATATATTTGAATAATGAGCTGAAGGATATGGGATTAAAACTTTAGAATTATATGTTACTAAGTGTTCAATGGTTGGTAAATAATGGAAAAGGCTGTCAAAGAACTCATGTTTGTAAAGTTTAACCATGTCCTTGAGTAAGTATTGTAATCATATCAAAATTTTATTAGTGTAAACTTCTGATGGTATTTATCTTTTAAGTAATAAAATTTTTTTTAATATTAATTTTCTTTTTCTTTTTTATCTGTAAAAAAAAAAATGATTCCTGCAAGCAGAAGTTCCAACTATATTCCATATGTTTATCATTAAGGTCTTTAATTTATTTATTTATTTTTTTTATTTGTGATATAACTACCTTGACTGAAAAATCAATTATTACATGGCTTCTTTTCTAGGCTAATGATGAAGAAATTTCTAATGCTTATAGAAGACTTAGTAGGATGTATCATCCAGACAAGCATACAGATCCTCAACGGAAGAAGGAGGCAGAAATTTTGTTCAGTAAAACAAAGAAAGCTTATGAAGGTAATAATATATATATATATATATATATATATATATATATATATATATATATATATATATATATATATATATATATATATATATATATATATATATATATATATATATATATATTTATTCTTTATATAAAGATGCCTATTTTTCAAGGTAATATAAGCATAGTATTAAAGGCTGAAATGTTAATCTTTTTTGGATTCAAGATTTGAATCTCTTGTATTAAAGTATTTTTTTATTTACTGACAATTATTTAAAGTGAATTTTATCTTTTTTGTACTGCCTGTTAACTAGGACAATAATTGTGTTAAATTATTAAAAAAAAAAAAATAAATAATCATCTCATATATTAATTTCATTTCCATGAGGTCTTCTGTTAGACAATCTTTATTTATTCATATTTTTCTCTTATACCCAGAATATCAAATATCCTTTTGCTTTGCTTTCTGCAATATTTTGTTTTTGTAAAAATGAAAGATTTTTGCACAGTAGGTGTAAATAATATAATTTTAAACAGTTGTAGTTAAGAAAAAGTACTTTTCAGAGAACCTTTGATAGGTTTCTGATGTGTTAAATTGTTCAGATAAAGGTTTTAAAAAATTTTAATTGTAGTTCATAGGATATGCTGCTTTCAACAATTTTACCATGTTCTTTTTCAACACTTATTCTTTAAATTGTAGTAGTAGTTGTTAGTAAGTAGTATTTATACCTAATAAAGGATTTTTTTTTTATCTTTTGTTAATATAGGCTACATTAATATTTTCAAAAAAAAAAAAAAAAAAAATTATGAAGACTCAGTTTGTCATTTTTAGAGATTTCAACCATTTACTCAAATTTAAAGGTCTTTATGAAACTTTTTTGATACACAATATTGGAAAAGCTTGTTCAGCATAAAATATTTTTTTTTACTCTATATATATATATATATATATATATATATATATATATATATATATATATATATATATATATATATATATATATATATATATATATATATATATATATATATATATATATATATATATATATATATATATATATATATATATAGCTTTGAGAGATCCTCATTTACGAGCCATTTATGACAATCTTGGCACTGCTGGTCTTGAAACTCAAGGATGGGAAATTGTACAGAGAACCAAAACTCCTCAAGAAATTAGAGCAGAATATGAACAGTTGGCAAGGTGTGTTAAAGATGATTGTATATAATTTCAAATTATCTATTTTTACAAATTTTGTTGATTATAAATTTATTTTAGTATGTATAATTTATAATTACTTAATACATTAGGGATAGAGAGGAAAGAAGAATTCAACATAGGACAAATCCCAAAAGCTCCATTACAATGAACATAAATGCTACGGAACTCTTTAATTCTTATGATGATGAATCACCCTATTATGATCTAAGGTTAGAGTCCAATTATTTTTTTCTTTTATCCTGATGTAGTTATTCTTCAAGTTCTTTTTATATTTGTTTCTTTACTTCATTATTACAATATATGAATTTAATAAATGAAAAAGGGTATTTATTGTCTAAAAGTTTATATTGCTTCGATTTTTTTTCCCTCAAATTAGGGATCTTGTTGGACTTCCACACATAGAAATAAGTGGTATGTCCATAAATCAGTCCATTGAAGCTCCTTTGACTACCAGAGATACAGCAATCTTTTCAGGTAGGGATCATCGCTTTTGTAAATCTAAATATATATATATATATATATATATATATATATATATATATATATATATATATATATATATATATATATATATATATATATATATATATATATATATAATATATATATATATATATATATATATATATTTTACATCCTAATTGGGGGCTTTCACGTAATCACTTTAAATATAAAATATGTCTTAGTTATTGTTTTGTTTCATATATTTCTGAATGCTTATTCAATTTTGAAACCATTGTGACTAGTTTTTTTTTTTATAGGAAATTTATCTAGTCAAAATGGAACTGGACACGGAGGTGTTAATTGTTGTGTAAGACGCGTTCTTTCAGAGAAGGGGTGGGGTGAAATTGAGTTTGGAGCTGGTAATGGTGTTAATTTATCCTTGAAAGGATTCCGGAATTTTTCTCGGGGATTTTTTGGTAATGGGTCTATCATTGGCCATTTTACTCCAACAGGTGTTCGCCTTGGAACAGTAGCAAGTATGATTTTTAATACCCAAATTGTCAAAAAATAATTGGTTATTAGACATGCTTATATCACTATATTAAATCCTAATCTTTATACTGTAATTATCAGCTTTAGCCAATCAACTTGATAAACACACGGTTGGTTATCTAACTTGGAAGACAGGAATGCAAAGTGGCATGAGTACAATGATTATAAGAGATACAAGTAAATCTCATATTGTTTGTTCATTATATTTTGGAATTCCTCATACATACTGTGCCCTTTCTTTCACGCGAAAGTTACCTGAAAGAGAAACTAAATTCAAAATTACTGGAAAGTAAGTGATTAAATTTTATATATTTTTAACTTAAAATGTTGTAGTTTCCATTGTGTGACAACTTTTTCTGTTTCAGGGCCGGTACATTTGGTGCAATACTCGAATATGGAGCTGAAAGAAAAGTTTCCAGGCATAGTTCATTAGGAGCTACTATGTCTATCGGTGTTCCTACTGGAGTCATTTTAAAGATAAGGTTATTTTCATTTTATTTAGAACTCTTTATATAAAGCTACTTGGTTTTATTGTGTCATTAGCAAAAATAAGATATTTTTTTATATAGAAATATTATAGTTATAGAAATATGAAAAGCATCTCTTTCTATAAGATGCAGTATTAATGAATTGTTTTAGAACGACTTGAAATAAATTATGCAAAAATGGGAAATTATTTGTGAATATTTGGTTGGAAAACAGAAACAAAGTAAGAAATTTTATAGATGATTGATTACATATATTTTTCATTAATCTGTGATGGATAAGCAAATCTATTCTCTCCTACATTTAGAGAACAAATTTTCTTCAGTGTATGTTTATTATAGGAGTTCTCATATTTTAAAATATTTTAATTTATTCCTGTTTTTTTCGGTAGCTATTAAAAATGTACTCTATGCAAGTTATAATTCCTCATCTTATTAATGTTAGACTTTTACTAAAACTTTTAATATATATCCGTTTATTTTATTAGAAGTGTTCAAAATGAGGTACTTTTTTCAATAAAAAAATGAAAATTTATATTTTCACTGTTTGCATTCGATGACCTATGATTATTATATTTTTCTCCAATTAAATTCAAGAGCAATTGGGTTTTCTAGAGTTAAGAGAAATGTAATCTTATGCAAGGAAATTAAGTTTAACATATAACAACGTTCAAAGAAATTGACGTATAATTTAGAATGGATAAGGAAATGGATTCTTTTGGAAATTAAAATGGAAATTTACTGAAATGATATAAGTTTGATATTGAATGGATAAGTGATGAGTAGGAAAGATATAGTACTATAAAAAAGAAATGAAAATTCATTGCATATGGGAAAAAACTGTTGAAAATGTGGATGAGTTAAAAATATTAAAAGTCAAAAAGAGGTTATATATTTGAAGATAGGGAAAAATGGTGTGCGTGTCTTTGAGGACAATTACGTTTATGAAGGGGAATAAAATGAGAAGAAATTATTTTCATCTGATAATGTATATTTTAATAACCACATTTTAATTAACTTTTTAGGCTTCATCGGGCTACCCAGACATATGCCACATCCATTCTCTTATGTGAAGAACTACTTCCCGCACCTGTTATATATGGCACAGTTATTCCAATTGTAGGATGGTTGGCGCTACAAAAGTTAATTATTCAACCTTATCTTAAACAACAAAAGCAAAAGGAACTCCAAAAGCAGAGAGAAGCCAATAGATCAAGGTTTGTTTAAATCTTTAAAATGTTTTCTGAGAATTCACTATTTTTTAAGAAAATATTTTACACTAAAATATAAGCATATTTCTATTTTCAATTTTAGCATTCATTCAGATTCACTTTTCTTACACTTTGTAGCATATGGATATGTTACAGAAACTTTAATTGTTATTTATATACCTGTATTTCACATTGAATTAAAGAAGTGTTGTTTTTAATTATGTAATTTGCACCAATATAGATTAAAAATTACTTTGTGGTGTAGCCACTTACAGATTATGCATCCTCTCATTGTTTTACTTTTATGTAATTTTGTTTTATATTTAATTTTTTTTTTTTTTTTTTTTTTTAAAGTTTTTCTATTTCTTTTAATTCTATGTGATTTCATTTTGTTATTTTTTTCCATGCAATATTTTCTTACATTAATGTTAGCTTTTAACAATATTCTTGAAAAGACTTGAGGGAGTGGAGAAAAAAAACAAAAAAACAAAGCAAAGTAAGAGGCTAGATAAAAAATATTATTGCCCTTAGGTTATGACTTTATTTTCCCAGATATATTCCCTCTGTTTCTGATTTTATTTCCATTTGGATAATAACTAATGTGCATATGGCAATAAAAATACCTTCCCAAAAATTAGATCAATCTAAAAAAAAAACGAAGGAAAGATTGAAACTACTCAATTAAACTCGCCAGTTATATTTCGTTTTTGTGATTTTGAAAAAAAAAATCAGATTAATAGAATTCAATAAATATACACTTTATTTTACAGTATGTAAGTTACCATAAATAGCTGCCATAATGATTTTGCACTCGTTACCAGGATAAGAAAGATCTGATTCTTAAATATACTGAAACAAGATTACATATGCACCTAATATTAAGGAAATAAAATTAAAAATGTAAAAACATTGCTTTAAAATGGTACAATAAAATTCCATTCTGTTATTATATAACAACTTATAAGTAGCCAAATTAAAATTCAATTCGCAATTCTTTGTATACTCAGATGAGCTTCAGTTTCCTTTTCAGGTCCCTGTTTGCTTCTCACTTTATTCCATACAAGACAAAATGTTTAGATGATCATATAAGTTGACTCTGAGCTTATAGGATATTAGAGAATTTTCACAAAAAAACTCGCAGATCCTCTCTGGAAGTTTATAATAATATTTATCATTTTACATCTTTGGAAACTTTTACCAACTGGAAAGACTCATGTTGTCAGCAATATTTTCTATCAACCACATGGACAGAAATGTTCGAATTTCTCAGCTGAAAACTCGAACTCCAATCCTTATCATTTTAAAGTACTCGGCTCTTGTTCCACCATTTTATAATTGTAAGTACGGCTCCAGTTTCTGCTCGATCATTTTAATATTATACAGCTCCAACTTTGGATCCACCTCTGAATCCATATATTGTTAAAAAAAAAAAAAAAAAAATCCGGGTTCCGGTTCAACCCAAATGAATTTGTTTTGCTCCAGCTCTACCCAAAAATTATTTTGCTCTGACTCCACCCAAAACACTGTTACTCTTTGTCATCAGTTCCCGACTCGTTCCTTCTTCCGGCAACGTAGCTTGGAGACTGATAGTGATGTCATGCCTTTGTCTCTGAGGAGTATTACGTGATTGATAACGCTGGTTTAATTCCGCATGCGGATCCTAGGTAGCTGCTACCTAGAAAAGTTCAACATTCTTCGTATGGTGCCTTGTCAAATCTGAGTAATGATGTTCAAAGGTACAGTTTCAAATCTTTTTTTTTGCATAGGTTATCTGCAGAACCTTTCATAAATTATAGATATATCTCAAACTTTTTCCATTCTTTTGAAACCTCACTTTGTATCCTCAGTGTCGCATCTGTACTGATGTAGTCCAACTAATAGCGGGGTTAATATAGCTGCTATTTTTGACTGTTTTGCCTCACTTCCTCTCCAATGCTGCCACAATATTTACTGATGAAATGTGGGCAATCATCATGGCCTTCAGAATTCTAATTCGTAATATGTTAGATTCAGCATAGGTTAGATCATTTATACAGATTCCAAGAATGCCTTGGATGCAATCATGGATCTGTATCCATAGAGATGACAGGGAAGTAAAGTTTGCCTTTATACACAAAGAACTATTTCTTAGTAGCTTCTACTATTTTTGCAATTGGGGTACTCTATTGGCCAGAGACTGTATTCTCTTACTTTGTCAATGTACCATTGTTAACAATTAATTTGATCTGCTTTAATCAGCCATATTTAAACTCCCCAGCATCAAACCGACTATGAAGCCATATTAGTCATTGTTTCACTATAATTAACATACAGTAGCAAGACTGACTCTCCTACGTATTGGCCACACACACACTTAACACAGTTATCTCATAACCTGCGAACCATCACTCTTGGACACCTTCTGTCTATGAAGTACTATTCTGACCGAACAACAACTTTTCTTGGAATGATCTATCTTTGAACTGATTCACAGAAGAAAAAATTCATAATCATTCTATTCATCTGCAACAGCAACTTCCCAGTTTGCTCTTTAACTACCATAACTTTAACAGGAATGCCTTCACTTTTCTTTTAAGATTTAAAATCACAAATCAAATATGGTTATGACATTAAAGAGCATCCTGTATAGGAGACATTCCTGGTTCTGTTAGAGTAGCCAGTAATATCCGCTATCAGTGTGAAGTGAAATATCCTCCTTGTATATATATATATATATATATATATATATATATATATATATATATATATATATATATATATATATATATATATATATATATATATATATATATATATATATATATATATATATATATATATATATATATATATATATATATATGAGATTTTTGAAATTTTATTTGTAGGTTATATGAAAAGAGACAGGAAGCAAAGGCAGCTATTGAATTAATGAAAGAAACTGTTAAAAGAATTGTAGATCAAGAAGAAGCCAATAAAGGCCTTGTTATTTTACAGTAAGTAAAGTTGAAAACGATATTATCTTTGTTTATATGTATTAAAAAAAAATTTATGACATTTGCCATTTTCAATTTCCTTTTATTTAGAGCTATTTATGGTCGTCTTATTGGAGAAAATAGCGAGGAACTCGATGAGAAAGACCCTTCTAATGATGTTATCGAAGTAACTATTCCACTTCAGTGTCTTGTTAAAGACTCTAAACTTCTTTTACAAGAATCTTCTAAGGTAAGTGTATTTTTTGATTAAATTTAATAAATAATTTATTGGGTTAAAACAAAAAGCTTTAATGTTGAAGAGTAGATTTTTATTTATTTTCAAAGTATAAAATTGTAATATTTCATTTATTAGGTGTAAATTTACCCTTAATATGATAAATGGTACTTATTTTCGTAATTATAAATTGTGAAGCAAATTGCACTTTTGAATATGTTCATAAAGCACAAGCGGTTCATTTCATTCAAGTAAATTGAATATGCAATAAAACCAGAAGAATTTTTTTTTGTCTCAAAATATACACACATATATTGCTAGGCATTGAGTCTCAGAATAAAAGTTTCTCAATGCACTTTTCATTTTCTTTCTAGAAAGATAAAAAAGTTAAACCTTTCATCCATGTAAAATTATTTGTGGAAATTAACACATACACACATCAAAATAATTTTAGATACAGTCTCATAATTTAATGTATGGAAGCATAGAATACTATCCTGTGAATTTGTAAGTATGTGTTTTTAAACTTAACTTGTTTTTTTTGATTGTGACATTCCCCAGAGTTGTAGATTATGTAACCCTTTGAAACTTGGTCCCTAAATACTGTTCTAATTAATTTCGTAAAACATTTAAAAAATATTGGGATCTGCAGAGGTTTAGACTTTTTGCCTTTTACGAAAGCAAGTTATTCATAAAAATGTTTTTGTTTTTTCTAAGGATTACACTTCCCCATCAGTTATACCAAATGTTTAATACTTTTTACTTGACTCCTTGAAAGAATATCTTCCCCCTCATTTTACGTCTTATTTAGCATATGCTTGTTTTTTCCTTACCTCTTTCGTTAGTTTGATTTTAAGGCGATAGTGATTTAAAGAACTTTGAATATTTCTGTAATATTTTTTTTTGGTATTTAATATCTTCAAGCGACATTATTATTATTATTATTATTATTATTATTATTATTATTATTATTATTATTATTATTATTATTGACAATTCTTTGTTCTATATTTACCGATAGTGCCAACTTCCTGGATTTTATGACCCATGTCCAGGAGAAGGTAAATTCTTACGTGTCCGTTATCTATTCCGAGCAGTAATTCATCAAGTTACTATCAAAGATGAAGAACCGTTAAGGATACCCAAGCAGTGTGAGTATAAGTCTTTAAAGGACTTCTTATAAATAATTAAGTATTCCTATAATTAATAATTTCTTTCTGCAATAAAATAATTATAATATTTTTTCTCTGAAAATATATATATATTTTTAATATGTAAATTGCAGATATTTATACTTTTTTACTTTTTTTTCAGCTCATCGACTAGACGCCTAGAAATTAAAATGTATATAAATTTTGTTAATGTATAAAGAATATTTTATCCAATGAAACGTCATTAAACTTGTAGAATACCTAAAATATAAATCTTTTAATGACTTTACATTTAGTATTACATTGTTTTTCATACATTGTATTAATCCCTTTTAAAACATCTTCAAAGTTTATATCAGAAAAAAATTCTTTATCGCTGGTGTATAGCTTAAAAGTATTAAGGATTGCTTTTCAAAACTTGCTGGGTTTTACTAAATATAACTGCTCTTTATCAAAAAATTTGAACTAGTCTTGAAATTTATGAATAATTTTCGATACCAATTTTTCATTAAAAAAAAAAAAATAAATAAAAATAAATAAAAAGTAATAGATAAATTCACCTTGGGCAACCAAAGTAATAAAAAGATTATATTTTCTGTTGAAATTCTTTTAAATAACTGAATTTTCACGAATGGATTGTAATGATAGTCATGGTTGCAATTTAAAAAATTTAGAAGTAAAAAAAATTATTGAAAAAATTCACGTTCGCCTACTGAATACGTAATTTGCTATCAGAGTATATTGTAGTTCTAATTATATCTGGATATTATTATAGTAAAGAAAATGAGGCAGAAAATATTTTTAATAATATCGTAAACATCTATCCACCTTACATAAAAAAAAAAAAAAAAATTTGAAAAAATCGTTACGCCAAATGCTGATAAATTTTTTCTCTGACGTACTTAGAATAATTAAAAAAAATTTTTTTTTTTAAAGTTCACATCTCACGGGCATTGCCCTATTCGAGGAGAGAAACTTTCTAGGTAGTATATACCTAGGATCCCGAAGTGGGATTGAACCGGCGCCCTCAAGCACATGAGTCAATCACCCTACCGTTTGAGCCACGGTGAGACTAAAGATTAAAGCGCGTAACCGCTCGCACGCCACTTTGTTCTTGCGTCTGTGCTCATCCTTATCCCTGAATGTATCCTATTATATAATGTATATATATAACACACACATATTGTGTTGCAAAATTTTGCAGTGAGTAGGGATTAAGGGCAAATTTTATGCTATACACGTGTCTGCATATGTTTAGTTTACTAGATAGTGCGGACACAAAGGTTAAGAGTAGGTATACGATATAAAAGCAAACACCCCATAAGCAGACCTTACATTTTTTGTTCCCAACGGTTGTTTACAATAATTTCAAAGTGTCTACCTCCATCATCAATGCACATGCGATACCTACGTCGTAGTGACTCGTATGTTTTCAAAGAGGCGTGGCATCTCTGCAATATCTGTAGAAGTCACTGCAATTCTTGCTACGAAATCCTCCTATGACTCGTCAGGTGTGTCATTTATAAATGAGGCTCATCATTCGCCCCCAAGTAACAGAAATCGAGAGGATTCGTATCTTGGGACCTCGCAGGCCAGGACACGACGTTTTCGTTCAATCCATTGATTTAGAAATTAAATATCCTACTATAACGTTCGAGAGCGTTCCTTAAAATACAAGCTATATCTTTTAAACTAAAAATTGCCGACACATGTGTATAATATAACAATAGGCGCATGTGAATAAAATTAATAGTTGCCTAATTTACCTTTCTCTACAAACTTGAATTTTGTACCTCTAATTTTGCAACACCCTAAATATATATATATAATATATATATATATATATATATATATATATATATATATATATATATATATATATATATATATATATATATATATATATATATATATATATATATATATATATATATATTATATATATATATATATATATATATATATATATATATATATATATATATATATATATATATATATATATATATATATATATATATATATATATATATGGCCAGCAACATATAATTAATTCATATTTATGTTAAAGCTATTTTTATTGGTCTCGTCAAGAAAAAAATGTTTCCACAAATTTTAAAATTTTATCCCTGAAAATGAAATGGTAAAATTAATATAACATTGCGATAGTATATGGATATTGCTCTCCAACTTGCAACATTAAAAAGTTACATAAAATATAAATTAGTGAGAAGTCTGAACATTGTTTCATAAAAATATGAGTAGTAGTATATTTAAAACTTATCAAAGAAGAGAGCTTTAAATACATAAAGGACATAAGCTAAGTTGAAAAAAAGGCGAAATGATTTTAAAAGGTAATGGTTGCTACCCCGCAAGAACAGTCAAAATAGACTCGATCTGGTTCTAACTCCATAGTTTTACAACTAGCGTTACCGTTCTATTAAATGCAGTCATTTTCAATTATTCTCTAAAAATCTATTTGAGAACCTTGTACTTGATATTGGTTCTTTTTATTGCTTTTATATATATCGTTAATCATTTTTCATAAATGTAAATTCTTTTACCATTGCTTTCAAGTCTGGACCTTTACTTCCTATTTCAGCCTAATCAAAATTTATCTTGCTTCTGTAAGGTAAAATCTGGACTTTATTTTCATGATATTTACACCTCCGAACTATGAAATGTATATTAAAGGTTTCCGATCCCATTATTAATCGCACGGAGAAAGAATTCAATGGTTCATGTTTTAACATCCAGGCCATTATTTGAACTGAACCCTTCATAAGAAATGGTAAATTACTTATTAAAGACTCCCCATATTTTGCAGTAATTATCAAAACTACTTTTACATTGTGTCGGTGAGGAAATCCCATAGGAAAATTATAAAACATTTTTGGGAAACCAAATTATGAGACACTATAGCAGGAAACATAATAATAAAGAAAATGGTTAAAAAAAAAAAAGTCCGCATTAAGCTGTACACATATGTTTTAGCTGATAACTATTGAATGCCTATAAATATTGGAAAGTCAGAATTCCTAATGTTTATGTGAATTAAGTTGTATTGTATGTAACCAGTTGTATTCTGTCAATTTGACTTCATAGGTCTCTGAAGTTAACATAATTAATGCACTGCCGTGCATCGTAAGAAAAGTTTTGAAAAAGCTAAAATTTAGTTTAAAAAAAAAAATAAAGTAAATTTTTGGATCATATTTAATTAATCCTACATGCATAAACGAGCTTGATTTGGAGCTTTTTTCAATATCGAAGAGTAAGAAAACTCATCTAAAAATAATGATTGACAATGGATGAAAATAAGCACAATTTTTTAAAGTACCCTAATGATGGAAATAAATTTTTTTTTTACGAAAAACCTTATCGTATTCGATTTTTAGTCTGTGATCGTTGTGCATAGAAGCTAATACTTTATTTTCAGATAAGGATGATTTCAAGCCAACATGAGATGCATGCAATTTTCATGAGTGAATTTTGAATTCGATCATATTTTCAGATTTTTAGCATTGAAAAATAAAAATTTAAAGGCTTTTCAAAAGAAAACATTTAAAGCTACTATTTTTTTACGAAAATATTTTTCTTCTGAAATGTTTTTATAGTTTGTCTGTAATTGAGAGTTGCTTTTACCTTGAATACGCTGTTATTAATTAAGAAGCTGTAATATATCTGTCAAAAGTTGTCCCCATGTTATTGTGCCGTCGGGTTTAGTATAATAGTATTTCATGAGACTTCCCAGAGTGATCTCAAAGTATTGTCTTGGTGCAGGGGATAACACACTCTTGCTTTAGATTCAAGAGGCCAGGGTTCGAATCCCGGTGGTATAGCAGACTATAAGAGTTTCAATGTTATTTCGAACCACGAGTTTAGTTAGTGGTTCTAAAAGGTATATATATATATATATATATATATATATATATATATATATATATATATATATATATATATATATATATATATATATATATATATATATATATATATATATATATATATATATATATATATATATATATATATATATATATATATATATATATATATATATATATATATATATATACATACAAACACACAATTATGAATGCGTTAGTGAAATTTTGATTTTTGTTCCGACCGCTCATATGGCACCATTTTTACTATTAGAGTTTTGTTTATTTTTGTTTTAGTTTGATGCAATGGAAAGTAGTGGTGACTACGTTAATAATTTTTTAAAATATATCGATAGTTTTATCAGAAATATTAGACCTGATGATCCCTTACCAGTCAGAGCTCCAAGTTATAAAGTTACTGAAACGGAAATTGATGGGCAAATCATAGATATTGTTTATCATTATTTAAATAGCAGGTAGGGAACATCCCACAGCATAATTGAATGTTTCTTGAATAGGTTAGCAGTCAGCTGAGTTCAGTGACACTTTTTTCTATATATATATATATATATATATATATATATATATATATATATATATATATATATATATATATATATATATATATATATATATATATATATATATATTGGTGTTAATGAGATTAAAGATTTAACTGAATATATATATTGATTAAAATAACTCTTAAGAATCTAAAGATAAACTTGACAGAAGCCTGAAGAATGATATTAATATTAACATGGCAAATGATTTATATTTAATATTTGATTAATTTCTTAATTTTGAGATACAAGAGAACTAGGAATTTTTTTGTGATTTGTTGTGACATCCCAAAGAACTGATAAATTTTTAAAGTATTTTGTGCCAATTTATAAGATAACAGGGGCAGTTTTGGAAATTATAGGCGGTCTAGTAAGTTTAGCCTCAATATTTTGATTAAAGTTCAAGAAAATTTATTGAAAAGCTAAATAATCAATTAGTTGACAAAGAGATTTATCGAGACCCTGAACATCACAAAATGATGAGCCTATTAAAATAAGAAAAATAGACAGAAAAAACTGTAATTGCCTATCAAGATTGTTAGACAGATTAAAGATAATTTATCTATCCAAATACACATGCAACATGTAAAATATATTACCCAAATTATATAGTATATGGACTAAATATGCAATGCAAATAATCTTACCTAGAGAGTTGTCTTTTAGTATCATTCACAAAGTAAAAGCTAATATATTCTTCAGTCACAAATGCTTAAAATACAACTACAGTATATACTAATTATATATTACTATTTATTTGAATAGATTATAGTCATCTGTGATAATTCAGGTTAACTTTAATTAACTATCATCCTACCAGTTGAGGGAAGTTATGATATATGATCATTTTCACACCTATCCAGTCCTTTCTTAAATATGAATTGTACTCAAATACCTCCTTTGACAAACTATTCCATAAATTAACAACTTTATTACCAGTTGAATGAGTATATTCTTATTAGAAAATTTAATTTTTTTTTTTTTTTTTTTAACTATCATTACCATGGTCTACTATAAAGAATTTATTAATCTTAGTATCATCAAGAGTTGTATTTATTTTGTAAATATGTATCATATCCCCTCCAAAAATATATTTATTTTGTAAACTTGTAATATTTCCCCTCCAAAAATGTATTTATTATATAAACTTGTGTCATATCCCCTCTGAAAAATTGTATTTTGATAAAAAATATTCATAACTTTCTCAGACTCTTCTCAGAACTTTACTTTCAAAGCAAAAAATCATCCTTGTTCTAGGGTACAATGTATTCTTTTCAGCATATCTATAGCTTGTCTTAAATGGGGATCAGATACTGGTGCACAATAATACTGGCCTAAAATAACTATTTTGTAGCTTACGTATTACCTTCTTGCTTTTTTTTTCTATAAACAACATTGCCATTTATTATACCTAATATCTTATTTGTTCTATTCCTTTCTTCCAAATACTGACTAGGCATTGTCAGATATCTTTAAAAACTCATATCTAAACACTTTTCTTTTCTTATACACTTAAGCCAATCTCAATTTATGTTGTAGTTAAATCTTTCATTTGAGTAACAAATATGAAGAATTTTACACTTTTTACCATTAAAATTCATTTGCCATTTATTTACCCATCCAAGAAGTCAATCTAGATTACTTATATATATATATATATATATATATATATATATATATATATATATATATATATATATATATATAATATATATATATATAGATATATAGATAGATAGATAGATAGATAGATAGATAGATAGATATGATAGATAGATAGATAGATAGATAGATAGATATATATATATATATATATATATATATATATATATATATATATATATATATATATATATATATATATATATATATATATATATATATATATATATATATATATATATATATATATATAACCACTTTGGTATCTTCTGCAAAAATTAAAAACTTTACATTAAAGTTCATGGTCCAAATCATTTATGTATTATATAAATAAAGAACACTATTCTTCACCATTTCCCATAATGATTTGTTGCCATTCAGTTGTACATTTTGCCTTCTATTCCTCATCCATTCTTTAATCCAACTATGCACCATTCCACCCATACCATATTGTGATAACTTTTGTATCAAACTTACATGTTGTACTTAATCAAAAGCTTTGCTGAAGTTTAAATATAATAACATCAACTTGTTCTCCTCTTTGGTCATTGCAGTCAATAATGTATTTCATAAATTGTATAACCTTTGTCTAACATGATGTACCCTTTCTAAAGCCATTCTGGGAGTCATTCAGGATCTTATCATCCAAATTTTTCTTCTCTATTTGATTTTTCAGAAACTTTTCCAACCAGATATTAAACTAACTGACCTATAATTTTCTAAATCTTCCTTTCTTTCTTTCTTATAGGTAAACATATTGTATGCTGTTTTCCAGTCCTCTAGTGCCTCACCAAATGTAATAGATAGTTTAAAAACAAATACAGTTGTTATGCAAATAGATAGTTTAAAAATCAAATACAGTGTTTTGCAAGCAATACTGCTACTACCCTCCTTTAAAAATGTACCATTCACACCATTGGGGTCTGAAACATTAGTTTGGTCAATATGGTAAAGATTTTATTTATTTTATCTCAATTTCAAATACTGTAAGCCTATTATTTGCATGCATGGTTATAAAATATAAATCATGTCAGACAAATGTTATTGAATTTATGAAGCATATTACTCAATGTATACACAAACGAGAGCCAAATGAAATAAATATCCTATATCCAGATTTTAACAAAGTTTTGATAAAATAACATATAAAAAGATTAATGCAAATGTTGTCTTGATATGGTTTAGGAAGATTGTACACATTTAGATGAAGAAATGTTTGAATGGCAGGAGGCAGTGTATTTTTTTAAATAGCAATAAATCATAATTAGAGTTGGTAAAATTGGGTTCCTCAAGGTGGAGTTGGTAAACAGTTTGGGTTCCTAAGGGTTCTGTGCTGGGTCCACTTCATTTCTTAACCTAGGGGTATGTTAATGATTTAGAAAAGAGAATAAAATTATTTTCTAAATTTGCTGATGATACTAAACTACCTATCATGTTAAAAGTATTGGAGATGTATTAGGGTTAAAAAATAGCAAATTAATTTATAATAATGAAATTTATAAGGTTCATTACCTGGGCTATTCTGTAAAATTTTGGTATTTGTTTCCCCATCATTTTTAATAATTATTTCTAGAAACCCAAAATGTATTTCTTATTAATCTACGCTAAAAAAAAAAAAAAAAAAGTTGAAAGCAAATTAAATAAATTACAATATTATTAAATTATTAAAAAACATAAATATGAAAATAGTATCTATACTTTATAGTACTATTTTAGTAAAAAATGTTAATGAATTTTTTTAATTATACCTATATTTTTTTTAAGTCATCACTTGTGCTAGCTAACACTAATCTAAAGAATTACCAAAATTTTAATTACAAAATGTATAGGATATGGATAGTTTGTTAAAGAATTTGATTTTGGTTTGAATTTCAGTTGTAATTTGAGAATGTCAGAGCTGTGTTTAGAAGCTAGGAATAGAGGTAACAGAATTTTAGGAATAATAAACTAATGTTAATTATAAAAGTAAGATGATCAGTAAGCTCTATAATTTTGTTACACTATTGATTGAATGCTGCATGCATGTTTAGATTCCTTCCTTTTCTAAGGAAAAATGTTAATACTCTTGAAGCAATGCAATGTGTGGCAGCAAGAATTATTTTATTTGAAAACATTTACAAGGATGGACTAAAAAGAACTGGATATGTTTTCTGAAGAAAGTAGATTTTTTAGAAGTCATGCAATTCAGGTTTACACACAGTAGGTAAAATGTGAGAAATAATTTTTTCACCACCAAAATGGTTAATTTTTGATATGGTTTACCATGTGGAATATGAATGATAGTAACTCTTTCAACTTGTAAATTAAAGTTAGATCTGTATATGGACGATCAGGGTATAATATGATTTACTCAGCATTTAAAATTCATATTTGGATGTGCTTTTTTAAAAGATAAGCAATGACAAATCTAGGACTTGGTTCAATTTGAGTCCCTGGAACTCTAAGGAGAGTATTTTTATAATGGATAATGAGGTAATGGTAACTTGGTTTTGTGTGTTCCTTTAGTTAATTTAATTCAGGCTAATAAATTGCATATTGTATGTGCATTTTTGGAGTTGGGGTTAGTTATTTGCATGATGAAACTTTAAATTTAAGACAAGTTATCCTCAAAACATTAGGTGAATCATACAACTTCAAACCAGCTTTTCAATCTTTATCAGATGAAAATAAAATCAGCAGTATATATATATATATATATATATATATATATATATATATATATATATATATATATATATATATATATATATATATATATATATATATATATATATATATATATATATATATATATATATATATATATATATATATGAAAAATAGAGCGAGGGTGAGGGTGAAGAAGGAGCCTACTGATTGGTTTACCTTAGGAGTGGAATAGAGACAGGAATGTGTAATGTTCCCATGGTTGTTTAAACTGTTGATGGATGGTGTAGTTAGGGAAATGGAGAAAGAAGGGAAGGGTATTAGGTTAGGCTGAGAAGTGGGGAGGGTGAATGGGAGGTAAATGTACTACTGTTTGCGGATGATGCGGTGTTTGTGGCGGATTCTGGGGAAAAGTTAAGAATGTTGGTAAGAGAATTTGTGGGGAAATGCGCAATCAAAGGATTGGGGAATAAATTCAGCAAAAAGTAAAGTAATGAGGATTGGGGCTGAGGAGGTGATTGTGAGAGGGGAGGAATGGGAGGGTGTAGAGGTAGGAGGAGAAGAAACTGGAGGAAGTAGAAGAATTCAAATATTTGGGAATGTTGGTGGATGGAAAAGGGGGGATAGAGTGGTGGAAGGAATGAAAGTGATGGGTGGGAGGGATTAAGGGAAGTAGGGAAGAAAGAGAAAATGTCAAAGGAAATTAAGGTACGAATGTTTGAGTATATGTGTTTGCCATCGGTAATGTATGGTTTTGAAACATGGATGATGAAAGCTCAGGTTAGGAAAAGATTGAAAGTATTTTGAGTTGAAGGGACTGAGAGCGATATGTGGTTTGAGAAGGGTGGATAGGATCAAAAATGATAGAATAAGGATAGAATAAGGGAGATATGTGGATGGAGGAAGGTGTACTAAGTGGTTTGGGCATGTGTGTAGAATGGATGAAGACAGGGTGGTTTGCAGAATGCTTAAATCCAGGTTCAAGGGAGGTAGAGGGAGACTAAGACCAAAACGGAGATGGATGGATGGAGTGAGGGAGATATTGGGTGGAAGGGATTTGAGTCTGGATGAGAGCAGGAGAACTGCGAAGGACAGAGGAAGATGGAGAGCGGTGGTGAGGTGTTTATGTAATTATGGCGAGCACCACCCCACGAAAGTGGGAAAGGTGGAAAGTATATATATATATAATATATATATATATATATATATATATATATATATATATATATATATATATATATATATATATATATATATATATATATATATATATATATATATATATATATATATATATATATATATATATATAATATAATATATAATATGAAAACATTTGAGAAAAACTAAGGCTTCTGCAAAAAAAAAAAAAAAAAAAAAATGGCTCATATTAAAGTACTAATTTCAAGTAATATTAAATTAAAAGTAGTATTGTTAGAGAATATGTACAGCATAAAATTATTAATTTAATTCAACAAATAAAAAAAACCCGTCTTCATTAGTCCCTTGAAATTTGCCATTGGGGCTATTGAGGACACCAGTGTCATTTGAGGGGAAACGAGGGGAGTGCCATTGCCAGCTGAGGGAAAACGTGGGAGGAATGACAGTGTCAGCCAAGGGAAAATGATTGGGAGTGCGAGAGCCATCTGAGGGACAACTAGGGGGAGTACGAGTGCCATCTGAGGAGAAACGAAGGGGAACGTTAGTGCCACCCGAGATAAAATGAGGGGAGTACCAGTGCAATCTGAGGGGAAATAAGGGGGGGGAGTGCCAGCGTTGTCTGAAGGGGGAACGAAGGGGGTGTCACTGCCATCTGAGGAGAAACGAGAGTCAGTGCCACTGCCATCTTAGAGGGAACAAGAGGAGTGCCAGTGCCATCTTAGGGGAAATGAGGGGAGGGCCAGTGTCGACTTAAGGGAAACGAGGGGAGCGCCAGTGTCGTCTTAAGGGAACGACGTGAGGAGAGTGCCACTGCCATCTTAGAGGGAACAAGAGGAGTGCCAGTGCCATATTAGGGGAAATGGGAGTGCCACTGCCATCTTAGGGGAAATGGGAGTGCCACTGCCATCTTAGGGGAAATGGGAGTGTCAGTGCCATCTTAAGGGAAACGAGGGGAGTGTGCCAGTGCCATAATTGTATTCTGCTATAAATATATGTTTTGATACAGTATAATTATATATGTACAATCTTATTAATTTTATTTTTAATGCTGTAAGACCATTCTAATTGAAAAAATAAATTAAGAAGTAGGTATCCTCATAGCCCCACAAATGCGTCCTCAATAGCCCTATCCCAAACACATAATTATAATTACTTATAAAATGTAACTACCTTTGAAATTAAGGTGTTAATCTTGCTATAAAATATTTTTTTTAGTTCCACAGTAAAGTATTAGGGCCCTACAATTTACCGTTTTTGAAATACAAACCTTAGCATTTACAACTTTTAAAAATGAAAAATATAGTACTTTGAAAACCTGAAAAATAAACAAATATTTTTATTAAAATTTCAAATATTTCTAAAAAAATTAATGCATAAGGGATTCAGACACCCATTTAGATAGGTTTCAGATTTGATATCAAAGAAATTTAACCTCTAGGGAGGTTTGTCCTCAATAGCCCCTAGTGTCCTCAATAGCCCCTAGTGTTCTCAATCGCCCCGTTTACGTATATATATATATATATATATATATATATATATATATATATATATATATATATATATATATATATATATATATATATATATATATATATATATATATATATATATATATACGTAAAAAATTCTTAAAACCATACATATTAGTAAGGTTAAATTTATATAATTTTAATGTAAATTTGCAGTTTTTAAATTTGTGAGTTATAGGATTTATATATTTTATGGTTCAGTTATTCTGACGGTTTTTTAAAGTCGCATTTTATTAGTTTATTTACTTTTTCGTTCGTAAGTTGTTTTCAACTTTTGTGTGGTCGGTTTTACACCGCAATTTCTTAATAAAACTTGCGTCCGTCTAAGTCTTCTTTTCCCACTATTTTATCGTCGCAATTTCATCGTCGAACATATTTTTTTCGCACTTTATTAGTGTCTTTTTTTCTTTTTATTTTATTTTATATTTACTTTTTTTTATTAGTGTCTTTTTACTTTATTTTATATTTACTTTTTACTTAAATGTTATTTTTAGTATTATTTTTATTATTATTTAAAAAGCTACTATCGCAATTTTTACATTAAGTATTTTCATTAAAATAAATATTAGTTTCTATCAGTTGAAATGTAGATTTTTGCTTCATTTAGGCTTTCAAATAATATATCGATTAATTAATATACTTTAACTAATTTTATGCAATTGTAGCCAAGTGTAGCATAAAAGCTTTATGGTAAAATGTAATTCGTATTTCCTCGAAATATTTTTTTTTTATTTTACTTTTTGTAGTACATTTTGGTTTATTACATAAAGTTGCTTGTGCATCTATCTGGTTGTAATTTGTCTACGGTAATTTTTCTGTTAATTTTATGTATTCAAAACCGTAACTAAGTAGGTGCACAAGTACAGAGCCCCAAGGTAAAGCGGAACCCAAAGTTTATTAGTATAATGTTTTACTATATATATATATATATATATATATATATATATATATATATATATATATATATATATATATATATATATATATATATATATTATTATTATTATTATTATTATTATTATTATTATTATTATTATTATTATTATTATTATTATTATTATTATTATTCTGAAACTTATAATTCATCTCGGAATGATACAAAATATTCTCCGGAACACTAAAAACTCTTTTCTCCATAGAAAATATAGGGATCTTTCTGGTTTCTCTTAATTTCAACCTTTCTGACATTTTTGCAAAAAAAAAAAAAAAAAAAGGCCAATTCCTACTTTTCTTCATCCTCTTTCCTTTCTCTAGTATTTTCCGATTGCATAACTGCCGTGTTGCTTTCTGCTAAAGCTGAACTCTTCACTCTTACTCTTCTGCCTCTAATTCCACCATAGACGATTCCTTAGCTATTCCTCCTCTTCCAGCCCCTCCAATTCATTTATATCTAACATTGTCATGCCTTCTGAAGAGTTATTTCTGCTCTCTCTGAGCTTAACACCAAGAAGGGGTACTTTCCTGATTGTATCTCTCCTGTGGTTCTCAAAACTTGTGCTTCCGAGCTTGCACCCTGCCTTGGTAAACTGTTTCTTCTCTGTCTTTCTACTTCCACCTTCTTCTATTACTGGAAACGATCTCTCATTCATCCTGTTCCGAAGAAGGGGATCCGCTCTCAACCCTTTAACTATAGTCCTATTTCTTTAACCTTCGAAGTTTTCGAATCTATCCTTAACAGGAATATTTGAAAACATCTCTCTTCTTCTAATCTTATCTCTGATCGCTAGTATGATTTTCGTAAACTCTCTACTGTTATCTTCTTTTCTTTCTCTCTGACTCTTGATCTTCTGCTCTCGGCATTTCTATGAATCTTTGCTGTAGCGCTGGACATATCGAAAACCTTCGATAGAATCTGGCAAAAAGCCTTAATTTCAGAGCTTTCGGAATCTGTCCTCTATGAATTCCTTTCCAATAGTTTTAAAGCATCTATTATAGACTGCCACCATTCTCCCTTTAAATCTATTAATACTGGTGTTCAGCAGAGATATGTCCTATCATCAACTCTTTCTCTACTTTTCGTTAATGAGCTTCTCTCTTTTACTTCATCACCTATCCACTCCTTTACCGACGACTCCACTCTTAATTACTTCTTTCAGTTTGAAAAACCAATACCAACCCCACCCAACAGCTTCTGACTGACCCTTTGAACAACTAACCTCTGATCTTTCTCGAATTTCTAATTGGGACAGAGAAAACTTAGTTCCTAGAAAACTAATTAATGCCCGTGAGATGTGAACTTTTCTATATATATATATATATATATATATATATATATATATATATATATATATATATATATATATATATATATATATATATATATATATATATATATATATATATATATATATATATATATATATATATATATATATATCAGGGGTTCCCAACTTTTTTGCTTGTGGACCCCCGTATACTCATAAGTAATATTCCTTAATTAAATAAACATTTTTTCCTTAAGGACCCTCTCAAAGCTTCCATTTTCCCCTGGAGGTCCATGTGGACTCGGTTAGGAAACGCTGATATATATATATATATATATATATATATATATATATATATATATATATATATATATATATATATATATATATATATATATATATATATATATATATATATATATATATTAAAATTTTTAAGAAAAACATATTATATAGTTGGTAATACCAGGAATTTTAAATTAATGAGCGCTAACTACTATATGTTCTTAAAATAAGTTTTTATAATACATTTTAGGCATCTTAGATATAATTATAAGAAACAGCGGTGTATGATTTAAAAAGTAATTTCTCTATTAATTTATATAATTATAAACTAAAGATATAGATAGCTACAGCATATATGGTACTTTAATTGAAGAGTATATCGGTTGAAGACATTATTAGAAGTTTTGAGATACTTTATTTAAAATAATTAATTGATCATACAATTAAGAATATTATAACTAAATTATTGTGACTGTTTTTATTATTACTATTTGAAGATCTTTTTGGGAGAGAGGTTTGGAGTTGGTTTGAGAACGATCTGGAAAAATCTGGATAGGACTCATGGACGGATAAAGAGGGCTCTGGGAGCAAGCAGATATTGGTAGGGTAAAAACCCTTATTATATATATATATATATATATATATATATATATATATATATATATATATATATATATATATATATATATATATATATATATATATATATATATATATATATATATATATATTGCTTGCTATAATGAGGAACAATGTTTATTCAACATTAAAAATTAAGTTGTTGTATTAATCATCAACTTTTGTTAGCCAAAGAATTTGTTTTCCAAATTTAACCCATTGTTCTTCCAAAGAATGACTTAAAAATAATAAAGATCATTTTTCTCTTTTATTCTTTTATAAATAGTGGTAAGTTTCAAAATACAAACTATATATATGTATGTTGGCTACTTTTTTAATCAAAGTTTAATTAAGCATTTGTTGGGCTCGTTTTTCCGACTCTCAAACTTTAAAGTATACGTCAGTAAACAACGTAGTTGAAACACATGAGTCTGTTAACTATTTGGTTGGGTATTAAAATTTGTTGTTTGTAGGAGGCTTTTCTGTTATATTAATTAATTTATGGCAAGGTCCAAATACGTAGTTACAAACACCAGTAATAAAAGAACATTCTTTCGGTAGATGCATAACACATTCCTTTAAAAACGCTCCTATTGACCAAAACATCCAATTGTACTGACACTAGAATCCTGCTATTAAATGGAACAGCTCACACGGTTTGAGCTTTCAAGCGAGTTTTATCCTATTACCATAATTCTATGAATATCTCTAATAGTCAGTACAGGATCTAACATACTATCCTGTT
>SEYY01018981.1:202500-205000 GCA_009176605.1 Armadillidium nasatum | reverse complement strand
TATATATATATATATATATATATATATATATATATATATATATATATATATATATATATATATATATATATATATATATATATATATATATATATATATATATATATATATATATATATATATATATATATATATATATATATATATTCTCCATTTTTCAAAAATTCAAAATCAAAAACAAAAATTTGTCACAAACACTGCAGAATATTTTGTTTTATTAAACCCCCCCCCCAAAAAATAAAATAAAATAAAATAAATAAATAAATAAAAAATTTGAACTTTTATTAATACCTTTTTTAAAACTCTGATTATAATTATTATCGAAATTGAGAATTTGTTCAATTTTTAAGTATCCGATTTCTACAAAAATTTTCGGAGTAGATATTAGTTTCATTTATCAAAATTTTCATTAAACCATTTACTAGGCGAAATTTTCGTTAACTGTGGATTGTATGGGTTTTTATTTTTAATATTACTAGAATTTTATTTTCCCTCCTTGAATAGGACACTGCCCATGAACTGTGATGGTAATATATATATATATATATATATATATATATATATATATATATATATATATATATATATATATATATATATATATATATATATATATATATATATATATATATATATATATATATATATATATATATATATATATATATATATATATATATATATATATATATATATATATATATATATATATATATATATATATATATATATATATATATATATATATATATATATATATATATATATATATATATATATATATATATATATATATATATATATATATATATATATATATATATATATATATATATATATATATATATATATATATATATATATATATATATATATATATATATATATAAACCCAAAAATGCAAGCATATTTTATTTAAAAATATAGTTTTTAAATCTTCAGCATTATATATATATATATATATATATATATATATATATATATATATATATATATATATATATATATATATATATATATATATATATATATATATATATATATATATATATATATATATATATATATATATATATATATATATATAATATGGTATTAGTAACTGTAATTTCGATATTTTGAAGATTAGGAAAACGTTGATTTTTGTACGTTATTAAATACTCGTAATTGTCGTATTTATTTTATCTTTTCTTTTGAATTTACTTATTCATATTTGTTATTGAGCCTTTTCTCTTTACCGGAAAAATGATAATTGTTTATTATTTTTAGAATTAAATTTTTTTTTATTTATTTTATTTTATTTTTTTTTTATTTTTTTTTTTTTTTACTGTTAGTATGTCTTAACTCTAAAATCTCGATCGATATTGTTTAATTTAAACGAAATGACGTTACTGTATTAGTTGAAGGAATAAATTATGAATAAATATAAATAATTTCTTTATTCTCCATTTCTTGTCCATACCATCGTTATACGTGAATGCAAGAATTGACTTTAGAAACCAGAATGACTACTATTACCATCACCATAGCAACTTCTATTTACATCACCACCAGTACCGCAACTACTAATACTACTATTACTTATAATAATAATAATAATAATAATAATTTAATTTTCGGTCTAGTTTTATGCACTTTTTTGACACACCTTGTAAACATGATAGTGTGACATTATCAAATATAAAAGTTGTTCACATGAACACGCACACGCTCATTCGTATTTGAAAGTTTACACACGCGGACATATTATTGCAAGACGCCTACATAGATGTTAATTGTATTTTTAAAATTTTCAATAAGGCTAACCCATATACTGTTCTGATTATATATATATATATATATATATATATATATATATATATATATATATATATATATATATATATATATATATATATATATATATATATATATATATATATATATATATATATATATATATATATATGAACAGGGTATTCATCCTTTTACTTTCTTTTTTAGTACTTTTAATAATAATAATATAATAATAATAATAATATAATAATAATAATTAATAATAATAATTAATAATAAATATATAATAATAATAATAATATAATAATAATAATAATAATATTATTAAATAAGTAAATAATGAAATAAATGATTATGATTACAAAAATTTTGCAACATGCTATTTTTATGTACCCAATGTCGCTGTGATAGAAAATAATAATAACAATAATAATAATTTATAATCTTTAATCTTTCTTCATTTCTCCAGTTACAAAAGTTGTGCAAGCAAAATTCGAATATATACTTTGTGTATTAATACAAAACTGACATGGGCTTCTTGGGGGACGAATTTGTCCTTTGAGTCCAATAAATTAATAATAATTAATATCAATCATCATTAAAATGAAGTTTATAACTTAGAAACAAACATTGGTTTGTTACTTATTTTTTTTTGTCATAATCTTAACCAGAACTGCTACTTTAAAGAAAATAATAAAAACAGTTATACTAAATAATAATATTA
>SEYY01018981.1:175000-195000 GCA_009176605.1 Armadillidium nasatum | reverse complement strand
TCCGGAAACGTAGTGAGGTATTAATGTGATTCGACCGGAGCCTGAGTTGGAGTTGGAGTTTGCTCTTCTGCCTTGGATTTAACTAGTTAAAGAGAGAGAGAGAGAGAAAGAAAGAAAGAGAAAGAAGCTTAGCCATTGATTTGTGAAGAAAAACCTCATCTAGTAATTTTCACTCACGGACGACATCATAATCAAGGAGATTTGTCAATAATTTCAAAAAAGTAGTAAAAGTAGTCATCACGAAAAAAATTCATAATAATTTCATAAAGATACTGTCTAGTAAATATGTACTAATTAAATAATATTTATTTATTTTTTATTTTATTTTATTTTATTTCATTTTATTTTATTTCATTTCAGGGAATGTCCGCCTTATTTAAGAAATCTGGTAGCTCATCGTGTGTGGAACGCCATCCGCAACCCAAGTTCAAATTCAAGGGACGAGGACGAGGGCTGTGACGTCATCGATCATGGAAATCATATAGTATATATATATATATATATATATATATATATATATATATATATATATATATATATATATATATATATATATATATATATATATATATATATATATATATATATATATATATATATATATATATATATTTCTCCATAACAACTAGAGATACACGGAAAATTTGTTTTTAATTAAATAATATTTGAAGTTCATAAAGTTTGAGACTTGTTAATATTATTGTCACGTATTATATGATGACTGTCTTGAGCTATTAGGTTAAGTAGCTCCTCGTTACTTGAACATGGACTAAAGTCACCATTCAGTTTAGAACTCTTAGCAGTAAAATGAGTTATCTGTGTTAAACTGGATATACAATCGTAATTCGATTGATAAAATAATAGACCATATTGTGTAAGGAGTAAATTTGACGATAACGGCAAGAAAGGTGTATATTCAAGCTGTAAAAGAAAATATGAGAAAGAAAGCTAATGAAGTTGAATCAGATTTTAGCAATTTTATCTGAATCAGATTCACTTCATCAAATTCCTTCAAATGCTAATTGAAAAGTCAGTACTGTCACAATACAAGTTTGATTAAGATTTTTAATAAATTTAAGTTTATAATTTAATTTTTTTTTATCATAAAAAGTTAACATAGTTTAAGGAGGGGAATTTACTAGGAAAATTCATCCAATGAGCCTCTTAAGACAAGGGTAGGGAACCCCCTGCCAGCAGCCGCTATTTTTGTTGCCCATAGACAGCTCTGAATATCTTTTGATTTTTTTAAAATTTCTTTACATTTAAAAAAAAAAAAATCTATTTTATAAATATAATATATATATATATATATATATATATATATATATATATATATATATATATATATATATATATATATATATATATATATATATATATATATATATATATATATATATATATATATTTTTTTTTTTTTTTTTTTTTTTTTTTTTTTTTTTTTGCTCGCAAAAAATATTATTTTATTTTATTTTTGCCTGGCACCCCTATAAAAGATTCCCTTCCTCTGTCTTAATGGATTAAAACAGCCCCTTCAAGCACTTAACATCACTCTTCCATTATATCACTACATTTTTCCTGTAGCTTGCCATCATTTTACACTTATAGTAAATTAATTTGTTTGTTAATTAATTTAATGTAAACCTTTTATTTTATTAAGTTTAATGGAGAAAATAGAAAATGTCAAAGTGTAAAGTGTTTCTCTGGTTTTTATAAAATACTTATAATGAAAAAAATTTTTTTTTATCTTTGGCCTTATCTGTGAAGATGTGATGAAAAGTATTCAAATCTTAAAAAATCAGTTTGTCATGACAGCGAGTATGTTATTCTAGGAGTATTAGGCGGGGTGCATACTGAAGAAACTAGGTTCATGAAAAGTGAAACTTTGTATCATGAAACCATTTGATTTAAAACATATAGGAAGTAGCTCACTAGGTTTCTTGAAACTGTAGTTTCATTTGGTTTCATGAAACATGTTTCATGCAACCAAAAAGATAGGTTTCGTCGAAACCAAATTTCATGTTTTTGTTTATATTTTCTTATTTCAATTTTGATTATTGTGTTTTGTTTGGTTTTCAGTTGTGTGTGTCAATTTTATTTATTAAAATGAGTGACAGTTTAATCTTTTACAATTAATGTTAGGAAGAGGTAGCGTTTTTTCAAGGTTTTAAAACCTAATTTGCTTTTAATATTAGAAATATATTTTGCTTTAGGGTTAGTGATTTTTTTTATATATTTTAGGTGGGGGAGCATTGACTCCCCAGCCTTTCCATTCTGCCAACGCCTATGAGTGGTTGGTGAGTTTTTATTCTGACGAGTAGAAAAGACATTGACAAACTATTAAATCTGATCAAATTATTTCATTTTCGAATCTAAAAGTTTCTTTACGAAAAAATGATACACCAATAAACGAAAAACGTCTTGTGCAGAACTTTTCAAAGTAGGGGTCGCTTTTGAAATTTTCTTTTATGATTGATTTTATTTTTATTCTTAAAGTAATTTTAAGAGTTTGTCGCAAAAAAAATTGTTTGATGAGAGGAAGTAGCAATGATAAAAGTTTGAGAAGCCCTGGTTTTGTGTACCTTAAACATATATTTATCAAAGACCCAATATATATATATATATATATATATATATATATATATATATATATATATATATATATATATATATATATATATATATATATATATATATATATATATATATATATATATATATATATAATATATATTATATATATATATATATATATATATATATATATATATATATATATATATATATATATATATATATAATATATATATATATATATATATATATATATATATATATATATATATATATATATATATATATATATATATATATATATATATATATATATATATATATATATATATATATATATATATATATATATATATATATATATATCTATATATATATATATATATATATATATATATATATATATATATATATATATATATATATATATATATATATATATATATATATATATATATATATATATATATATATATATATATATATATATATATATTCTTTTAAATATATATGATTCTAATACATAGAATTTTAAAAAAGCACAATTAAGACATTTTCATCCCATATTTTTTTTGTATTTTATTTATTTAATTAATTATGTATTGTTACTATTAAAATACTGCTATTACTACTACATGATAGCCACCATCAACAAATAGACTACTAATATATAAATAAAGGAACCCAGAGAGATATGCAAATTGACAGAGTTTCACTATACAAATAAGTGGATGGGAAAGGGTATCACAAATGAGCCAACCTGAAATTGTCTATCCTCTGATGAAATTTTTTTGATTCCCACAGAGTACCACAAGAGTTGTGAAACACATTAGATCACCTCTCAAACTCTTTTAGGTTAAATTACTTAATATTGAGAGAATGCTTTTACGTCATGTGTGGATTGGATGTATGCAGGCTGTGGGAGAGAGAAGGGCATTTATTTCATCTTGCCTTAGATTCGGTTCTCTAGAAATTTGTTGGAAAGTGAATCCACTCTTTATAGGACACACAAGAAAAGATGACTCTTGTAAAATTTGGAGTCTTGTGAGCAGGAAAGGAAAAAATTCTTAAAAACATAACTGGATTTTGAGGTTCTTTAAAATAAAACCTTTTGATATGAAGTTTCCAAGAGAATTTATTCTAATGCTAATACCAAGAATGTTTATATTGTGCAGCATGGACAATTGAACTGCAGACGAATATGGAAAAAAGTTTGTTTTAATTTCACTTGGCTCTGCCAATCCCACAGTACACTAAACTGTGATACTTGTAATGTAGAACTATTGGATAGTCGTCCAATAGTTCTACATTACAAGTATCACCGTTTTCTTTTTTTTTTATTAAAAAAAATTATAAATAAGACTTAAGAATATTTTGCAGTAATTCTATATTATTCTTAAAAACTCTTTAAAGTTAAGTGATAATGATAATAATTATGAAAATTATATCTTCTAGTTATATTTAATTCTCTACATATTAAAAAATGTTTTACTAAAATTCATTGTGATGAAGTATATTTAATAATCATGTTGAGATGTAATTGCACTCAAATCCTGATTAACTGCTGCTGCTATTGAATTATGTCAATATGTCTACAATTTGGAGAGGCTTATTTAACATACATACCTTTGCATGGAAAATTTTGTTTACAATGAAGGAAAGTATTTTTTTTCCGAAGTAAGGCCAAAGAGATAAAACAGGAGAAAATTATTATTTCAAAACCTGGCAACTAATTTGGGAGTCTCATTTAAAATGTTAAAAAATTTGTATTCCTGATATTTAAAAGCACTCAAAATTTAGTTAAATAATAACGAAAACTGAAATATTGTAAAGTCATTTTATTGTGAAAAATAAATCTTCACTCGTAAATGACTTGCATTTATTAAAAGTAATGATTGTTTGTATTTTTAATTGTATTCTTTTTCTTTATTACAGCTTTTGAATCTATGAAACTGATACAAGATGTGACAGGCCGAGCAAACAACATAATTAAAGAACTCAAAAGCTCTCTTACTCGTTCTGATGTGAGTCGTCACTTTCCTTCCTTTTAAATATGTATTTTTTTATGCAATTGATATTTATGTATTTTTTATTATTATTTTTCTTTTGTGTATGTATAATATACCTATCTGCAGCGATTAAGGTCTTATTATTATAGTTTTAATAATAGAAAATAAAGACATTTCTATTATACTGTTTGTGTAGCATTTGAAGTTTTCATAGGAAGAAATAGAGGCAGTTAATTTTCCATACTCAATTTGAGGAAAGTAAATTCGGATTAGAGATGGAGAAGGTAGAAACTTTGTACTGTTAGAATATTATATTAAGCTTGCATTAAGCTTTTATCGCTCCTATATGAATTGATACAAGAAATTTAATGCTTGGAAAACAGGAATTAAGGAAAATATTAAAGTGAAGAAATTAGAAATAGGTGTGTATTAATTAAAAGATTTTAGGAAAAAAAAGTTTTCGAAGGGATTTGGAGAGAGAAAGAAAGAGTAATCCTTTGTTGAATAATTTAGAAGAGACCCTATAAGATCATTGTGTATCGAGGTGTAAGTAGTAGTTTTTTTTTATTATTTTTTCTGTAAAACTAAATTTTCTAGATGCAAATTAAGTTTATATCACCAACTTTTGTACTGATTTTCGTGTCATTTGTGAAAGATTAATTAAGTTACAATGTGAAATGAACAGAAGAATCAGTGTAACAATTAAAAAAAATTGGATGAATTACTATGTATTATAAACTGTTACTACAAAAAAACATATTGTGAAAAAGGAAAAAATAAATTTTTCAACATATTTTGTACATAGAGAATAGTAGAATTGTTATGGTGTTTGAGATTGCAGGTGAGAAGAACAAGATAAAAGCTTAAACAAGTAGAATATACTTTAATAAGAACATGAACGCTAAGTTGTAGTAGAAGAAATAATTATGAGAATTGAGATTAAATTTGCTTTAGGAAGGTATTTTGCAAACTGAAATGAGAGAGAAGAAAAGAGAAGGTGGTTGGCTAATAAAGAGGAGTACTAATAGGATCAAAACTATTCAAGGCTCAAACTGAGGAAAAGAATCACAGGTAGCTTAAGCAAAATATTTGTTTGAAAAACTTCTTTTTGAGTAATGTTAAGAATTTACTTGACTGCTGTAAAATAGAAGATTATGATAAAAAAAGTCATATGTCAGAATCCTAATTTATTTACTTGAAAATCCATCTAGAGAAGATGGGGACAGACATGACATGAAAGGGGATTAAGTTTAATTAAGCCAAATGCTTTTAATATTAACTTAACAGTTTATTACAGTTTGTAGTATTCTGTAGTAATTAGTAGTTTCCTTTAGATATAATAAAAGTAAACTAATATGCTATACTACAACTTTAGAGTCTTAATTTACTGAATATTGGGCTTTCTTGTGAGAAAATGATTTTGAAAATCATTTCCGATTGCTATACAGAATCGACTTTTCAAATATGTCTCAATCTTCAAAAGTAGACTAATAAGTTTAAACTACAGTAGCCTTTTTCGGATTCGATGACATGCCTCTCAGTATTGCTGAATCAGTTCACCTAGATTTCTTTACTGTCATATTATGTGTCGAAGGTGCTTGAATGCTAGTGCTTGCTTATAATTTTGTGAAGTGTGCTTCAACTTTTACCCAAAATATGATTGATCTACTTTTGAACTTTTTTTTTGCCTTTTTGATTCTTTGCTCATTTATTCGTTAAGGTTTTTCATTCTGTAACATAAATTACTAAAAATAGGCCTATATTCATATTCATTTAATTTTAACTCTGCTTGAAAATTGGACCAGAATTTTGCTCTTGTTGTATTGATATTAGGGATGGAGCGATACCAAAATTTTTACCGGTATCGGTATCGGAAAATATGCCGATACTACTACCGATACCGATACCGATACTTTACTCTTATCCAAAAATTTTGCCGATACCGATACCGATACTGGTATCGGAAAATACGCCGATACTTGCCGATACCGATACCGATACTTCACTCCATCCCTAATTGAAATAATTGCAGAACTAATTTGAGAACTGTGAAGAACAGTTTAGACATTAAATAGATTACAAATTAAAAGTTCTAACTTTTATTTTAACTCCTATAGACAGTCTATTTTTCGATAATTATTTTAAATATTTTGCCTTGACAACTATTGGCACATTAGTCAGTTTTAATTTTTTTTATTTTATTTTAAATAGTCAAATCCACAGCATTTTGATTGACCAACCTTATCTTGAGGAAACATTATTATTATTATTATTATTATTATTATTATTATTATATATATATATATATATATATATATATATATATATATATATATATATATATATATATATATATATATATATATATATATATATATATATATATATATATATATATATTTTATTTATTTTCAGATCGAACTCTTACCGAGGTATCTCCCTGTTAGCCAGTATGCTATTAAAAATACTCGTAGACGAATGGAGGACAGACATGTTCTCATACAAGATCTCAATACACTTTATAATTTAGACCCAAAAATTGTAAGTCTTAGTTGTAGATTTGTTATATATACATATTCATTCATTCATTCATTTATTCTTCAGCTCTCAGGTAGGCATTATCTGCCTGTCAGTCGGTTCAGCCTCCTCACTCTCTGGTTTCTCCGATCCGCAAAAGCGTTTTCTCCTCAGCTCATCCAGGTCAGGGAAGCCATGTTTCTCAAGCACCGCCTCCACCTCATCTTTCCACCTCACCTCCTGGAGTGTGAATATATATATATATATATATATATATATATATATATATATATATATATATATATATATATATATATATATATATATATATATATATATATATATATATATATATATATATATATATATATATATATATATATATATATATATATATATATATATATATATATATATATATATATATATATATATATATATATATATATATATATATATATATATATATATATATATATATATATATATATATATATATATATATATATATATATATATATATATATATATATATATATATATATATATATATATATATATATATATATATATATATATATATATATATATATATATATATATATATATATATATATCGTGGGTTGTTGTACTGGCAAAATTTGACCAAGTCAAAAAACCAAGTTTGTGTTAAATTACAATTTAAAGTTCTAAGTAGTACGAAAAATCAGAATTTAATATTTCCTTCATATTGTAACGTATTTTATTTCATGGTTATGTTATTTAAATCCTGATTTTTGTACTACTTAGAACTTTAAAATACAATTTTAAAGTTCTAAGTAGTACAAAAAACTTGGGTTTTTTGACTTGGTCAATTTTGCCAGTACACCAACCCACGATAATTATATATATATATATATATATATATATATATATATATATATATATATATATATATATATATATATATATATATATATATATATATATATATATATATATATATATATATATATATATATATATATATATATATATATATATATATATATATATATATATATATATATATATATATATATATATATATATATATATATATATATATATATATATATATTATTTTCTTTTGTGGCCTCCGAACGCGAACTATCCTCTGTCAAAATTTTTCCCCATTATCAGTTGCTCAATTAATCTCATGGGTATAGTGTTACATTATACAAATTATATTCTTTATACTAATTAACTCGAATCAACTTCACATTGGAGATGACAATGAATTTTCTAGAATTATTCGAATTTTGAGAAAGCTGAGTGCCACATCAACATTTTTGATGGCATTATGTGAGATTATCTTGAATATTTTGGATTATCTTGCAGGGTTTATGCTTTGATTCAAAGTGTGAATATCTGCTTTCTTGTGAATTAACATTATATTTTTCTTTTTAAAAATACTTAATATTGTTAATGTTAGTAAAAGCTCAGATATAGTAATGGTTTCTGTATCTTACTGCTTCTCACATTTTCCATTTTCTGCATCCAAGAATTTGTATTTGAGGCAAAGCTACCTACTTTATAGAAGGATTTGAATGTTTTATAGTGTTAGAGATTGACTTGTCTGAATTTATCTTTTTTGCTTTCTTGGAATTTGAAAATACAACAGTAGTTTTAAATTTACGATGAATTTCGTTGTCTGTCTTTAGATAAAGTTTACTTTGATGTGCATTGTATCCTCGGTTATTGTAAGTTATGAGATTATGAAATTGATTGAATTTCAAAGTTGGTATTTACATTTTCACCCATGATTTTTTACCTTCATACTCCAGAAGTAGGATAAAACCGCTTTTTAAAACTTTGCAGTTCGATTGAAATTTATTGAAAGTTCTTAGACACTTGTTAGAAATTTTCTTGCCTTAGTTTTTTTTATTTTTTATCTAGTCTATTGAAATAAATTGAATGCCTTTCACAAAGCACTTTTCTGCATTGCATTTAATTCTCACTAATAAATCGTAATTCATTGTCAATATAGTTAATTAAATGCGTTTGTGGAAATAATGCTTTAGATAATCCTAGAATCAATGCCGATATCCAAGTGAAAATATCGGTATCGAAAGAATAAAGTTTTTATTTTTTTAAGATAATTAATGCTCTGATATTGTTTATGGAGAAAAATTAAATATTAAAAATAATGTAAAAAAAAATTTAGAGAAATACAACGGTTTTGATCACTACTCTTTTAAGTTCATTTTATTTAAACTTAGAGAATAAAAATTTTACAGTTTCATTGAAAGAAATTTATTGAAAGTAATTATTATCCCTTAAGAAGGTAATGAATAATGTAAGTTTGCTTATATATCCACAACCTTCCCAGCATTTTGAAAATTCCAAATGATAAATTATTTTCAATTCTTTCTAAAATTATACTCGAGGATGGTAGAGAAAGAACTTATTTTTCTGAAGAAAAGCGAAAAAGAGAGATTTGACTGCCGTAAATAAAAGATCAAAATAGTAATCAGAACAGTAATGCATAATATTTGTTAGAAATTTAATTATTGTTGAAAAGAGAACCTTAAATTTTTTTTTTTTTTTATCTGCACATAATTTTTTTTATAAATTTCTTAGGTGCATGGACATGTGAAAAGTCACTTTGAACTGAAGTTGTTCCTGAAGCCTGGTTTGGAAATGAAAATGATTTTAAATAGTTTGTTTTTCATTTATGAATTTTCTTCTAAATTTATTGAGTAAAAAAAAGTCTGCTTTCATAAAATCGTTTATTATTATTGTTTTAATTTGTTTGTTAAATGTTTTGATTTTTATTTAACTAGGTAGTTTATAATTGCGTTTTAAAGAATTTTTTTAAAATTAGCTTTGCTGTATTTTAAGTATAGAAGACGTAGATGGTTTTGAACAATGAAATATATTTCTTTCAAACTTAATTATCCATTGAATTAGTGAAGTTAAAAATATATAAGTTTTATTAATTATTAAAAATTACAAAGCCAATCGGTACCGATTCAAGTATTGAAGAGTTTAATATTTTAACTTCTCTAATTGTCAGTTTTAATAAAAATTTAATTCAGATTACATTTTCTTTAAAATACTTACAATTTTATTGGGAAATTCGTATTGTTATGAGTGGCAAAGAGAGAGAGAGAGCAAAATTGCTTCCTGAATTTGAATTTATTATTTTAATGACGTTCTTAAATCCAATGGGTTAGATCTTGTCTAAAACTCCTGTTTTCCTTCAACGTTTTTTTTTTTTCAAACATTCAAAATACAGTTTAAATTCTTACATATTTTAATATTTTTTAAAGTGCAAAAAAATTCTTTAGTGGTATTTAGTTATGAAACTTTTTCTTTAATTATTGTGGTATGTACCAAATTTTTTTACACTTCTAAGATTACTGTCATTGCATTACGAATGGACTTTACTTACACCTGTGTTAGATCATTCCATATAGGAGCTTAATTGATGAACAGATTGAAAATAAATTGTATTATACCAGATGTTTATTTTTATATGCTTTTATTGTTACATTTATATTTAAATGTTTTAATTTTTGTTTGGATGGTAGATACATTACATTGTTTTGTAGTTATTCGGCAAGAATAGAATTCATTTGTAAATGATGTTTATCACGTTTAAGGATTCCTCTTTATTTGTAATTGTATGCTTCTTCCAGCAAGTAATTTCAGAATTTTTGGTTTTCTTTCTTTTAATATATGCGGTTAACTCCATATTTTTTATGAAAGTTTTCAGGTGCTAAAGTACTTATTTATTTATTTGTCTTTCGTTTGACTTTTGTTTTTATTCAACTCTCACTCTTACTTCTTTTGAACTGAATAGTTAGATTTAGTTTTTTAATTATGACAGAATGTTCCTTTTGTTAAAATTTAATTATTGTAAAATAATTTATTTATTATTTTTTGACATAATTAATTTTTTAGATTTTAAATACTTAAAATTTGAAATTGTTACACTTTAAGTTAATTTTAAGTTATTTTTTTTATTTGTTTGTTTGTTTATTTTTTTTGCCATATTGCTTTTACTATTATTATTATTATTATTATTATTATTATTATTATTATGATGTCACTTCATAAATAATTAATGTAGTTACCGAATTTAAATTTCAGTTTGGGTGTCCTCATGGCTATTACGGCGTTTTTGACGGCCATGCCGGAGAAGATGCTGCCGTGTATAGCGCTGCCCTCCTTCACCAGTACCTGATGCAAAACCCATTTTACGAAACCGATCCTGTCCAAGCTCTCAAACATGCCTTCTACATAACGGACACAAATTTTATTAAAAAAGCAGATAAAGAGGTAAGCACCTAAAGATTTACTAAATTAAATATTTTCTAATTGAGGAAAACATACTTCTCCTAATATATATATATATATATATATATATATATATATATATATATATATATATATATATATATATATATATATATATATATATATATATATATATATATATATATATAAGAAAATATATTGTTTAAATATTTTGAAATAGTTGGAGAGCAGATAAAATAATTTTTATATATTTTAATAAAACTTTCGCGTGTATATATATATATATATATATATATAAATATATAATATATATAATATTATATATATATATATTATATATATTTATATATTATAATTATATATATATTTATATATATATATATATATGAAATCGATTTAATTTTTTACTCCTTTTCAAATATTGTACAATCCTTGATTGCTAACAGTGCTAAGGAATTTGACTGACTGCTGAAACTCTCCGTTGTATAAATGTAGACTTCTTAGAAACTGAAGCTTCAAATATTATTTATTATTTAAAAGAAAGTATCTGGATTTCTGAACGATATAGTGAAAGATTTTTTCACTATATGATTATTTAAATGATTTTTTTTTTCCTTTAAACGTCATATCAGATTTTTTTCCAACAACTTCTGGAATGACTTACAATGTTGGTAGGATATAAAAAAATTTGCGAGGAGAACCGTTGTCTCTAATAGATTTTGATAACAACCAGTGATTTATATTTGCAACCTAAATAATGTTACTTTGATTACAGTCTAAATGCCATATCCAAAATGTATTATTTTCTCTATAATACTCAAAGTTTTTAGAGAAAATTCATTTTCTTCAAATTTTAAAACTGTAATTTCTGTTTGACCGAGTTTTCAGATTCACGGTTTGTGCTTTTTAATGATAAATATATTTAATTTGAATTCTAATACATGCGGAAATTGCAAACATAATGAAGTAGATGCTGAAGAAAAGGATTCTTGTGTGTTATGTATATCACTTACATTAAAATATTTAGAGAACACTGAATTTAATGTATTAATAAAAAGAAAAAAATGCTGCTTTACATAGATTCAACATACAGATCAGTTAAATATCAATCCCTGATTCATGATTGATATAGTTTGTATGATCATGATAGACGAAAAGATTTAGGGGCTAGACTTACCTTGTTTGTTATGGCAAATACACATCTTTTCGAATGTAAATCAAATATAATTGTTCAACTGTTCAACAAGACATACCCCTAATAGCTATATTTATTAATTGTTCTATTTTTGGTCATCAGAGAAACATTACTGCAAATTTGTTTTAATAAATCTTTGACTTTTAATACAGAAATATTCTTGCTTGAATTTTCACTGAAATTTTATTTTTTGATTTTATAAAAGTTATTTGACATAATTTGATGAATTTTACAACATTACTGTTCATGTAATAGGATAGGATTGTTGCACCAATCACTTTGGTCGGTTCTGTGTATGTTAAATTTATATAGGTTTGCAAATAAGTATATATATATATATATATATATATATATATATATATATATATATATATATATATATATATATATATATATATATATATATATATATATATATATATATATATATATATATATATATATATATATATATATATATATATATATATATATATATATATATATATATATATATATATATATATATATATATATATATATATATATATATATATATATATATATATATATATACACTTATGAAGGTATTATACAAACGTTGTGAAATTGCAATAGATTGAAGTTTGAATGGAAGAGCTGTTAAATCCGTATCATTCTCTTTTATCTTAAAAATATTTTACTTATGAAAGTCGAGATACACTTCATATATTCCGAATTTTAGCTTGTCTTTCTTCTTCTTTTGATAGTATCGAGAGAAACAAAGTATACAGAGGCAGCCAGAGGCTCCAAAACAGTAAATGTTGCTTTTGATATTGGCATATATCTATGAAGAATTTGTTTAATATATAATTTCCGGTGATTAAAATTGACTTCTGTCATTCGAATTTTAACCACCATATATAAATATTGAAATGTTAATGAAGATTACGTGGAAGAGAAAAGATAAATAATTAAGTAGGTATTACCACAGTACCGAGTATTTTATTTTTGTTGGTGTGATTTAACATTGGTCAGTTCTGTGCCATCCAACCGTTATAAAACTTGTACATTTTAACCAGAGTTTAGGAATTCACAGGATGGCAAAGGTTGCTATATTATCTTTCATATAAACCATTGACTGTACCAAAGTTATTGGAGAAAATTAAGATATAAATTTTAAAGAATATGGCGAACAGATTATTAGTATAAAGTGTTAATGATCTATTATTTCTCTATCGAAAGTCCTACTATATGAGTATTTCAGCTCGGGCATACATAGAATACATAGAATATATTCATCCCTGCAACTCTGTTACAAAGTCGCTAAACTGCAGAAGAATTTGACACATCTTGTCCTTTAAAGGAACCTTTACCTCGATCGCCTAATCGCTAATGCGAACTATATTTCTGTTTACACGGACGAGTCAGCATTAGGGGAAGGGGATGAGCACCTTATCTGCCATCTCCAATTGCATAATATCCCATTCGCTTCCTTTTTATACATCTGTATTGACGGCATAAATTACAGAAGTTTTGCTGGCTCACTTTTCCGCCATGGTTTCCGTAAGGCTGTCAGTTGTATTGTTAGCGTAACAGTACCGGAGAAAGTCTCCGTTACAATAAAATCTACTCCTGGAGAGTGACTCTCTTCCTGCAGTCGCAATCGTCACCATGAGGTGTGATCTTGACTCGAATACACATAAGAAATAGCTAACTTATAGTTATCTTACATATACGTGTTTAATTTGGGGACTGTATAATTATTCCAAAAATTCATAACCTTCACATTGCTTATCGTTAGGCAAAAAATTTTTTCTCTTTAAATATATTTTAGCGGATACCCAACTTTGTTTCTATTAATAATATCTTCTCGTTCCTCTTCGAATTGAATTATCTTACATAAGGTATAACGTTTTCTTTCACGCTCATTTCCTCGTTGTAACTAGAAGTCATCCCTTAGAATAGTCTTTTGGTCCCGGCTTAGCACTCCAGTGACCAGTAATGTCCTCTGTACATCCCCACACTCACATCATTAGTCCAAAATTTATTCTGAGTAGGAAGAAGAGACTAATTTCGGAAACGAAGTTGCTTAGTTTTGTTTATTTTATTAAAAATATTAAGACAGCACTTTCAAATAATATGATATATTTCATATGTTATATGTTTATTTTTTACATTAAGAATTAAAAAATGGAGATACGGAAAAAAGATAAAATAAATTTTACGTGTCCTTCATATCAATAATAAAAGCAAGGTACAATAGACAGATTCGGAATTACTTTGTAATAATTAAATTTTAACTAGCTAAATTGTGAGTGTATATATATATATATATATATATATATATATATATATATATATATATATATATATATATATATATATATATATATATATATATATATATATATATATATATATATATATATAAGAAGGAAGATACTCGTGCGTATTTACTACTCTTGATAAATGGATAAAACTTTGTTATACACGAAGTTGCAATTTTTATAATCATTACAAATATGACGTATATATTAATATGACCAAAATGGACTGCCGTACATCCTCTTTTTCACTTTTTATACTTCATTGTGTGCAAAGAATAACTTTTTGGATGATGAGCTTTATAAAATGGTGTTAAAGGAAATGCCTTTCTCGTTTACTCGCAATCATGATCTTATACACGCATATATATATATATATATATATATATATATATATATATATATATATATATATATATATATATATATATATATATATATATATATATATATATATATATATATATATATATATATATATATATATATATATATATATATATATATATATATATATATATGATGGGACCTTTAATCTAAACCGTCATCTTCAGCGGCAAAAATTTTTCTCAATCGTCGTCGTCAATTTTCTTCCGATTATTTTGCCGATTAATTTACATATATTGGCTTATGAATATCTCTACTCCACCTTCTTTTATTGAGAGTGAAAGGCTGTTTAGTAGTGAGGTCCAAATATGCACTAAGACGAAATCGAATTAGCTTTTAAACTGGAGAAAATATATTTCTGTATTACAGTTTAAGAGCTTTAAATGCAAAGTACTAGAATTTTGCATGTCTGTCCTTGCGCTTACATAATTAAAATTTTAAAAATCAATAATCTAAAGATTCTACAGTGTGTCCCACTCCCTCTCAGTCCCAGATATGATCTTATAGATATCAAAGTACTGGCCATAAGTTAATAAAATTTGTATATAGAACATCTCCAATGAGTTCGTAAATCATATGGATTAACTGGAATTGCGTATTTGTTAATTTTAGCAGGATGGTAATTATATATATATATATAATATATATATATATATATATATATATATATATATATATATATATATATATATATATATATATATATATATATATATATATATATATATAATATATATATATATATATATATATATATATATATATATATATATATATATATATATATATATATATATATATATATATATATATATATATATATATATATATATATATATATATATAATATATATATATAAAAGAACAATGTTATACAACTAAATATGTTATTCTTAACTTGCTGACTTGCCAATTTAATTTAAGCAAAATAGACGGAATTTTTAATTTCTATTAAATTTAATTTGCGGACTAAATATGCATTGCCTTGAAATTTTTTCAGTCTCATTACAGTCTTATTTCTTTCTACAATTTTTTCTCTTGAAGAATATTCAACACAAATTTATAGTTTCTCTCTCTCTCTCTCTCTCTCATATATATATATATATATATATATATATATATATATATATATATATATATATATATATATATATATATATATATATATATATATATATATATATATATATATATATATTGGAAAATGTTTGTTAATTTTCTCATTGAAAAATCTTATTTCGGGGTTTATTATGTGGAATGGCTAACACAATGGACATTTTATTGCAAAAAAAAAAATCCTTTGAGTTATTTGTCACGAGTTAAAAAAAAGAGAAAAAAAAGAAAAACAAATGTCAGCAAACATGGTAAGTTATGGAATTGTAAAGGAGTTACATAAGGTTGTCAGCTCATTCTTTTATTGCTCTTGTGTGTACCCTTCTTTCGATGTGTAACGATTTGTAATAGTAATATATGTTGATTTAATGACGAAAGCCTTATGAGTATAGAGGGACGGGGGAATGAGGGCTGCGAGCTTATGCTTGCACTTCAATTACTAATCGATATGAAATCTACACCCCAAAAATTAGTTTTTTTCACTTTGAAATATATTTTTGCTATAATAATAGTAATAATAATAATAATAATAATAATAATCTACTATTGTAATTTTATTTTTAAATGTCAACGTAGAAAAAAGGTCAAGATTATTTTTTTATTATTATTATTATTATTATTATTATTATTATTATTATTATTATTATTATTATTATTATTATTATTATTATTATTATTATTATTATTATTATTATTATTACAAAATGTACTTTGAGTAATATCTTTCCCGAATATCTTCCCTCGTTTTTAATGAGGAAGTTTTAAAGATGTCTTATAAACTGTATATTTTTGCCTTATTTACGATAGGTGTGTCGATGGGCTGGAAGACTTTTTCAAATTGTTCATGTCTTCAGGGGAGAATGGGAGGGGGTGGAGGGGGGATAGGATAGAATGGGCAATGGAACGGAGTATAATTTCAGTATATTTAATGTAAATTATTATTCAAATCTTGAAAAGCTTTTGTGTGTGTGTGTGTGTGTTTTGAAAGTGTACATATATATATATATATATATATATATATATATATATATATATATATATATATATATATATATATATATATATATATATATATATATATATATATATATATATATATATATATATATATATAAAGTTTCTATTTGTTTGTGTGTGTGTGTTGTGTATCATTGCTTAATATTAGACGTAAGAAAACGTGTTGTCTTTTCAGGGGAGATTTATTAAGAAGGAAACCATTAAGGAGGAAATTTTTTATTTCACATACAAGCTTTCTTGCAATTCTATATTTTTAGGTGCTGTCGCTTCCGTTCTTAATTTTTACCTCTTTCAAGGATATATATATATATATATATATATATATATATATATATATATATATATATATATATATATATATATATATATATATATATATATATATATATATATATATATATATATATATATATATATATAAGCAAAATGTAAAGGTTCAATGCCTTCTTCATATGCCACTTTTTTTTGGGGGGGAGGGGTTGGAATGGCGTGGAAATTTTTCTATTGTTTCCTTGTGAAATTCAGTGTTACTTATGAGTCTAATACTGTTAGGATTTCGAGCCTTTTTTTTTTAAGTAGAGGTAAACTTCACTTATTGATCAAATAAAATTGAATTAAAGGAAAAAATTAAGATTCAGAAAACAAATGCTCTTCGCATTGTTTATGGAATCCTATTTCGATTTGGGGAAAAAATTGTTTTGGAACTCACACAGAAAAATTGAACAGAAATCCTAGCAGTGTGAACTTGGATATGCCTTTATTCATTTCGTTCTTGTCCTCCAATATGGGTAAAGTTCGTATTTTTATAACTTTTGTATTTCGCGAAAGTCTATCTGATCAGTATATTAAAATAAACATTAATACCTTGTAGAAGTTCTTAAATGATACTCAAACTCTCCTCCCGTAAAATTTGGTTCCCAGATAAACCATTAATTACTTGGTACATTATTCCTTCCTTGATAATTTTATGAAAATAATTTTTTATCATTCGGCATTATTATTATTGTCTTTAAAACTGGAAGTGAACAAATGATATTAGAGACTTATGAATTAACTAGGTAAAATGTAATATAATATACTGCCTTAAGTTTGCATTATATTTTCATTCAAATTAAAGCCTTCCCATGCGTTCTTGTGCTACACAAGGATGATATTAAGGGACTTACCTTTTTCTGATAGTGTCTATATATATATATATATATATATATATATATATATATATATATATATATATATATATATATATATATATATATATATATATATATATATATATATATATATATATATATATATATATATATATATATATATATATATATATATATATATATATATACTGGTATACAAAGTGTTGTTTGCTATTTCCTCATTATATATTGCATATGTACATTTTGAATCCAAGCCAGAATATTCTTCTCTAGATCTGAAATAATAATAATAGTAATGTTAATAATAATAATAATAATAATATTATTATTTTTATTATTATTATTATTATTATTATTATTATTATTAGTATTGTCAATGGCAATGCAAATTTGACTAGTCACTTTACAGTATATTGTTTAGTGTCATTTAAAATATTTTTTTCCCATTGTCAAAAATTAAATCGAGTACTTTTGTGGTCTTGATTTTCGGTTCCTTATTTCTTAAAATGATTCATGGTTCATAGTATATATATATATATATATATATATATATATATATATATATATATATATATATATATATATATATATATATATATATATATATATATATATATATATATATATATATATATATGTATATATGAGCGATTATTAATTATTTCCTGCATTAACTTGTATGTTTATTTTTTGACCCGCAGTTCTAAACAGTGTCTAAAATTTTAACTTCAAAACTAGCTACAAGAATGGTTCTTTGTCTTCTGTTCTTAAATAAATTGTTTTTTATTACCATTTTTTTTTCTTCATTTAATTTATGGGTTATTTAATATTTATACTAAATAATTGTTACCCCGAAAGTGGGAAATGAAGGAAGTTTAAAAATCAAATCTTTGTGCCATCGCTACATCTCGAGTTGTCATGTATGCATATGAATGTAAGAAATATGTTGAATGTTTCAGTCCATGTTGCCATTGTGTGTATGTTTAGGTGTGTGTGTGCGTGCGTACTGTTTTATTTAATTTGCGGTATTAAGTTTTTTGAAACTTGCGTGAGTTACCTCTTTAAAAAACCTTCCTTTGTTTAATAAGAACCTAATAAACATTTATAAATTATTAATATTAAAAAAAATAATAATAATAATAATAACGAAGATTTATCAAAGGTTGATCCCATCTTTGGAAAGGTCGAAGAATAACAAGATATTTTGTAAGAATTTAAATATATCTCAGGAGGAATTTGAATTCATAATCGATAATTATATATATATATATATATATATATATATTATATATATATATATATATATATATATATATATATATATATATATATTATATATATTATATATATATATATATATATATATACTGTTTATTGTAAGAATTTTATTCTTAACACTTTATATATTAGTATATATATATATAATATATATATATATATATATATATATATATATATATATATATAT
>SEYY01018981.1:160000-162500 GCA_009176605.1 Armadillidium nasatum | reverse complement strand
GTTGAAGTAGAAAGACAGCAAAATAGTTTACCAAGGCATGGTGCAAGCTCGGAAGCAAAGTTTGAGAACCACAGGAAGGATACCATCAGGATCTTGCCTTCTTAGTGTTAAGTTCAGAGAGAGCAGAAATGACTTCTTTAGAAGAAATTACAATTTTAGGCATAAATGAGTTAGAGGGGGTTGAAGGAGTAGGAACAGCTCCGGAATCGTCTAAGGTTGAATGAAAGGCAAAAGTTTGAACAAAGAGTTCAGCTTTAGAGGAAGGCAAAACGGCAGTTGAACCGTCAGAAGATACTAGAGGAGGGAAAGAGGAAGAAGCAAAGTTAAATTGACATTTTTTGCAAAATGCCAGAAAGGGCGAGAGAAGAGGAACCAGAAAGATTATTGAATTTTCTACGGAGAAAAGAGTTTTTTAACTCGAAGAATAGATTTTGCAATTCCGGGATGAAATATAAGTTGAGTGAGTTTCTGGAGTTTGAAGACGATGGTATCTCTGAAGGCAGCATCCCTGCGGCGAATAGCACGAGAACAGAGTTAAACCAAGGTTTGTTAGGTTTAGTAGAAAGGAAAGAATATGGAATGTACGCCTCCATGCCAGAGAGAATCACCTCAGTTATGCGCTCTCACACTCCGAGGGACCCTCCACGGAAACAATAAAATTCCATGGAAATCAGAAAAGTAAACCGCAAGTCAGACAGTTAGTGGCACCGAAATGCCAGAAACGTCTCCTCGCCGAAGGCGGGGGCCGTTCTTGTGGAAGACTTGAAGAGACAGAACAAGATACGGAGATAAGAAGATGATCGATGAACCAGAGGAGGAAAAGAGTTTAACAGTGTAAGGAGAAGGATAAGAAGTTAGGAAAGTCTAGTATGTTGGGTTCATCACCGATCAGGGTACTGGTAGGGAGTGCACCAACTGCTCAAGGTTGTTTTGGATAGAAAATTGGAAGGCGAGTTCACCAGCTGGATCTGAGAACTAGATGAAAGCCATTGGCGGTGGTGAACATTGAAATCACCTAAAATGATGATTTCGGAGAAAGGAGAAGAAGGAAGAATGTGTTTTTTTGGAGTTTAAGATAGTCGAAGAATTTGGATAGTCAGTAGAGTTAGGAGATAAATAGACAGAACAAATGAATTTAGTTTTGGAGTTCCAAAAAGTTTAAGCCATAAAGTAGAGAATTCAGGAAGATTCCAAATTAGAGACACAAGAAAGGACAACATCATTGCGCACATATGCGCAACATCGCCTTTGGCTGAAAATTGAGGATAGAGACAGTAGGAGAAACAGATAGGTTTCTAGAGCACTCAGGCACTTGAGTTTATATATATATATATATATATATATATATATATATATATAATATATATATATATATATATATATATATATATATATATATAATATATCTCACAACATTATTATGCTAGAGAGTGACTGTTATCATCTTCTTTTTTCTCTCAGAGGGGAGAGAAAACGGAATTTTCAATCACCAAACTCTATCCTCCATCTTTCTACATCGATAAAACATTCAATGAAATTCTGACTATTCAAACTTTCGTCTGTCCTTAAATATTCTCGCTTTCTTTTTCTCGCTTTTTAAGATTACAATATTTCTCTATGAAACAAGCTTCTATGATGTTTAATATTCTGAGCTCTTTAAATTTGTTTACTTTTTACAGGTGTTTGTTTTCACTGTATGGAGTACGTTTCACAATCTGATGGTCCACTTATGTTGCTTTGAAAAGATAGAATCTTTTTTCAGTTCTTTCACACTAAATCTCCAAACTCTTTCTGCCTGTCAAAGTTCTGTTACTTCCATTCTAGCTCATTACAAGCATGTGAACTTATATTCATACCTCCTCATTGAAAGGTTAGTGAACCGTCTTTTTACAATCTTTTCATTTATCTGTCGAGGAAATTTCGAGAGGAAATGAGGAAGGTGGAATAAATAGTAACTTTAACTCTTCTGTCATATACCTTAAATGACAATTTATATATATATATATATAATATAATATATATATATATATAATATATATATATATATATATATATATATATTATATATATATATATATAATAAATTGTGATTAGCAGGATCATCAACTTCGGTGCGGTGCGCCAGAGACACGCACCGCACGCACCGCACGTTGATTTTCCTTTGCGCACCACGCACCGCACTTTTAATTTTCCTTTTCCGCACCGCACCGCACCCGAAAATGTTGCACCGCCGCACCGCACCAAATGACCGCACACGCACGCACCGACCGCACCCGGTGCGTCGGCCAACCCTAATTATATATATATATATATATATATATATATATATATATATATATATATATATATATATATATATATATATTATATATATATATATATATATATATATATAATATAATATGATTTTAAAAATTTTTAAAATCTTAAATGAACAGAAAAATAAATTAAATATAATTATAAAAATAATATTATATTATTATTTTATTATAATATATTA
>SEYY01018981.1:152500-155000 GCA_009176605.1 Armadillidium nasatum | reverse complement strand
TCTTCACCTTTCTTAACAACAATCCTCTCTTCCAAATATCCTTCAACCCTCACAACAACTTCTCCCCTTCTTTTATTCTATACCCTACTTCATCTCCCTATATATATATATATATATATATATATATATATATATATATATATATATATATATATATATATATATATATATATATATATATATATATATATATATATATATATATATATATATATATATATATATATATATATATATATATATATTTTTTTTTTTTTTTTTTTTTTTTTTTTTTTTTTTTTTTTTTTTTTTTTTTTTTTTTTTTTTTTTTTTTTTTTTTTTAAAATTAAATTTAAAGTCTCATAACGTGGTAAATTAAGTTAAATTTAAAGTCTCATAATGTGATTAGTTGTTTTAAATTTAAAGTCTCAAAATATCTTGTTGTTGGAGGTGCAGTTGAAACCTCATCGTAGTTGTAGATATTTTTGTAACTTTCCTTGACTTAGTTTTCATAACGAGATGTGCCTTGAAGATAATTCTCTGATATTACGTATTATTGGTATTTAGTTATATTTACTTAAGAATATTATAATTATGATGTCAACATACTTACTCCTCATTTCCTTTCTAAAACTTTTAATTTCACTATCTTGTTTATTGATATGTTTACAAAACATTGGTAATTAATTTTTTTAATGAGTTTTTGATTTTTATTTTGTTTAGTAAATTTATTATTAATTGTCTTATTTTTATTAATTTAGTATTATGATTATTACGTTAATTTAATCGTTAGTTCATTAATTTAATTTACGTAAAAGGTTTGTTTAGAGTTTAATACCTTTCTTTACCTATCCCATCCCCCACTTTTTTTCTAACTTGTCATCTCGGAGAAATTAAAAAAAAAAAATAAAAAAAATATAAAAACTTTTAATTTAGAGAAACGTAGTTTTAAAACTAATATATATATATATATATATATATATATATATATATATATATATATATATATATATATATATATATATATATATATATATATATATAATATATATATATATATATATATATATATATATATATGAAGTTTCTCTTTAAAATCAGCATGAGGTGCCTAACCTGGAACTTTACCACTCGAAACCGATTTCTTATGCAGTGGCAATGACTTTTTTTTTGTTTTTGTTTTTGTTTGTGTAGATATAAATAATGTGAAACTTTATTCTTAGGGATGCTGGCTTAATCGTCTTTGTGTTATTCCTTCCCGGTTTCTCCAAACTTGAAATTCTGAGTGGTAAACTAATGGATAGGGTATGTGGGGTGCAGAAGTGGCGGGAGTATTAAAATAAAAGGTGGTGTGACCGATTTTTAAATATTTCAATGTTTGAAAATTTCAATTCATATGTTGTCAGTAAGAATTAAAACAATCATATTGTTTTTTAAATTTATTTCTCAATAGGTTTCTTTTCATCGCTTCTGTTTAAAAATTTGATATAATACGTTTGGTTAGTCTGTCTGTGTTTTTATGTATGTGCGTTTTTTTTTTTTTTTTTTTTTTTTTTTGCTTATACTATTATCTATTGGCATACACATATAAGCATTTTTATTATTTTACAGTTATAAATAAATATTTGTTGCAGGTACAAATATTGAAATAGGTAATCAAATAGGTATGTGGATAATAAGCAGAAAATTAAATTCTTTAAATTACTTTTATGTTTCAATATTGAATTAAATTGCTAAGGTTTATTAGGAAAACACGTGCACACACACATACATAAACACACACATACATTACATACATACACAACATATATATATATATAATATATATATATATATATATATATATATATATATATATATATATATATATATATATATATTATATATATATATATATATATTTATATATTTTTATATATATAATATATTTTTTATCTACTTATCTATTTCTTTGATCATTTAATGATGAAGAGTTGTTGACGAGAGACCGCTCAGAGCATTCGAGCGTTGATTCTTGACAGTTGTTACATAAAGGTCTTTATTTCGATTACATACTTACATGAGTATTTAAATGTCCGCATTCGGACACACACATGCACGACGTTAAACGCGCGATTAGTGCTGGCCTGTTTACATACAAGGTGTTGAACATTCAATTAGTTATCACTCATTTTTTCAAAGCGCACGATTTTTTATTTTTTTTAAATTTATGTAGAAACATTGGAATACTGATAAAGTTTTGTGACGTAAAATTCAAGCATTCTCTGTGTACTCTATTCTTTGGGAAGCTTTTAATGGAAGCGTTATACGTACGCTTGAATTTTAATTAAATCGCAATGCTTTTTTTTATGTTAATATTTCGCGCTTCGAAAAATAATGAAGTTATAAATGTCGCTGCACTAATCGTGCGTTTAGTAATAAGAACATGCCAGAAAAAATAAATTATACTAATAATAATAATAATTAGTATTAATAATAATAATAATGATAATAATATATTAGTCATTTTCGATTTCATTTT
>SEYY01018981.1:127500-132500 GCA_009176605.1 Armadillidium nasatum | reverse complement strand
ATAAGTATTTTCAGTTCAATAGAGATTTCAGTAATTTTTTAAAAATGTTAAAAAATTAATAACTAATAATAATAATAATAAATAATAATAATAATAATAATAATAATAATAATAATAATAATAATAATAATAATAATAATAATAATAGGGGAATGGGAGTGATAGTTTCAATAGCTGAAATTAAGCATTGCAGTGTCTAGATAGCTTCAGGCAAGATGTTCTCAAATGCTTGTGGGATGGATAGAAATAAGCTTTTCAGGAAATTGAAATTATTATTATTATTTATTTACTTATTTATTTATTTACTTATTACCGTGGCAAAGTGGTAGAGTGCTTGAAAGCGCTGGTTCGATCTCTCATGCGAATCCTAGGTAGAAACTACCTAGAGAGTTTCTCTGATCGAAAAGGGCAATACCCGTCAGATTTAAACTTTAATTTAAATATTTTTTTATTTTTTTTTTTTTATTTTGGGTCTGGAAACTCTCACTCTCATTCTCTCACTCTCTCTCATTTTGAAGACAGCCTCAAACTTGTTATCGAAAGACAAGAAAAATTTCACTTGATCATTAGAATTGGTTTAATAATTTAATGTTTCATGACGTCATTTTTTTTTCTTCCCACCAACAAAAAAAAATTTTTTTTTTTTTTTTAAGTTATTTATTTAGGGCGTTTTGAAAATGATTTCTCCTTCTTACTTTTTTTTTAAATTAATTAAATTATATTATATAATATAATATATTTATATATATATATATATATATATATATATATATATATATATATATATATATATATATATATATATATATATATATATATATATATATAATATATATATGTATTATACCAATTTTATTGAAATAGTTTTAATTAAATTTTTCTATTTAATTTTATATTATAATATAATTATAATAATTATAAATGACATTTGTTAATTTAAAATTGGTTTTAGGAATAGAACGGGGATGCTTAATCACTGATTATATTCGACTGATATTTTGGCAGATTGCCACTTATTATAAAGTGAAAGTTATTTTAATCTTAAAAAGAAAATAAAAGAAAAAAAAAAACCTGCCATGTCTACATTCCATGCATTTTCTAGTTGAAAACGACCAATGATGCCAAAAGACACATTTTATTTTGTGGTTCATGGGCTCTTTTTATATTATTATTATTATTATTATTATTATTATTATTATTATTTTATTTTTTTTTTTTTTTTTTTTTTTTATTTTTTTTTTTATTTTTTTAAAATTATAAATTTTTTAAATTTTTAAATATTTAAATAAATAAAATTATTTATATTTATTATATATATATATATATATATATATATATATATATATATATATATATATATATATATATATATATATATATATATATATATATATATATATATATATATATATATATATATATATATGCTAATTAAGCGTCATTTATTCCGGGTATGCCAGTCATCATGCAATGCATGACCACTTCAACCAGGCTGTAAAAACAAGCTTGAAATTTAAAAATTTAAAGTTTCTAATATATATTTTTGACTGGTTTTAAATGGTTTTAAATATTAATATTTGGAAAAATGCTTTCAAGACATCCTATTTTAAAGTCATTCGGCAAGAACATCTCATCCTCATGTTTGTATAATGCGAAACACTTCATGCTTTATTTAAATCCTATTGTAATACTTAATTCTTTTTAACTCTTTCCACTTTAATATTATTTTCGACTCATTGTCGTTATGCACCTTAACAGGTTTAAAATTTGCAAGTTTATGTTTATTGCCATATCCCAGTGAGTAGCGAAGGGTGCCTGTACTACTACTCATATATATATATATATATATATATATATATATATATATATATATATATATATATATATATATATATATATATATATATATATATATATATATATATATATATATATATATATTTCGCCTTGTTTTTGTTTTTGGTTTATCAAGCATGAGGTTCTTCGTGACTCGTGAAAAATGGTACAATAAAAGGACCTTTTGCCACGTTACTTTTACTGTCATGGAGACAGATTTGTGATGTTACTATTATCAGATATTCTTAAGGTTTATCTTGTTATGTAAGCATTGCGAAATTATTACAGAAATGTACTTTATGTTATATATATATATATATATATATATATATATATATATATATATATATATATATATATATATATATATATATATATATATATATATATATATATATATATAATATATATAATAATATTGATATTGCTTTTTTTATTTTATAATGGCTTAGTGGGTAAAATTTATGGGTAGATTTAAAAGGATTTTGCGATTGAAGAGTTTGAGTTAGTTTACGAAATTTAAAGGAAAATTCTGAGGAAGAAAGTCAATCCTTAAGGAAAAATAAATTAGGTAGATTTAGATGAAATTATAGAAAAGAAAGGTTCGTATGATTCCATGGAGTTTAAACTGTTGATATGTGTAGATATGAAAAATGGGAGAGTGACTGTGTCTATGAATGTAAAAAGTCAGATGATTCGATCAAAAAGAGTAATAAGGGAAGGGGTAGTTAAATTAAGGAGAGAGAGAGAGAGTTGAAGATGATAAATTAGGATGGAAGATTAGAACCCAAGAACCCAGTCCTTATCATTTCCCATCGTTACTTTAGTAACTAAGATTGTAATGGATATGACAGAATTATTAATTAATGATTTAAATTGCTAATAAAAACTTCAAAATTGAAAGAGAGACAATGGTTTTATGTGGAGACCTCCGAAGTCGCTTTGCTACTTGTAAAATAGATATGGAATTCGTTTATTAGAAATATGTAAATTTCAATTTAATTGTGGGATTAGAATAATTTAAGAAGCAGAATAATTTAATTATGTTTTAGGGTACCATATCTTTATAGTTGCATATATATATATATATATATATATATATATATATATATATATATATATATATATATATATATATATATATATATATATATATATATATATATATATATATATATATATATATAACAGCTTAAGTAAGTTTTTAGTTTTCCATACATAATCTCATTTATTTTCAATTTAAATTTGCAGTTCAATCGCATATTTATCAGAAATTCATTTACTTTTTTTTAACTTTGCATAAAATTTATTCAAGGACCAAACTCAAAACTTTCATAACCATTTGAAATTTTAGTTTTAAAATAATAAAATGCGAGTCTCCACTTTTTTTGTTTGAAGTATTTTAGACATGACCCTATTTAAATATTGGAAGAACTAACCACTAAAGGATAAAAATTTAAAGGAAATTATGCATAGAGAAAATTAAAATTTTTAGTTTTAATATTACATATTAGTTTGGAAGAATCTGCTTTTAAAATTCAGAAAACTATAGAGATCTATTATTAACTTGTTAAAATGTTAAAATATGAGAATTTTGGAAGGGCATCTGGTAATTGTTTAGAGAAAAGAAGTAAAGAAGAAATTTTATTAATATGTACACTGTGATATATATATATATATATATATATATATATATATATATATATATATATATATATATATATATATATATATATATATATATATATATATATATATATATATATATATATATATATATATATAATTTATTATGCTTTAATTACTATTCTCGCATCAAGATGCTTTCACCTTTTCTATTATATGAAAAAAAAACGAGGAAATGTTAATTTTTTATATTTTATTATTATTATTATTATTATTATTATTTTATCTTTTTTTTTTATTAAATTTTTTTTTATTTTTTTTTTTTTTTGGGGGGAGGGTGTGGTGATCTTGTATTTTTGTTTTTCTCTATTATTTTTTATGGTAATTTCATGGTTATTATAATTTTCAGTTTTATAGGTATTACATTGTTACGATTATCATTATTATTATTATTATTATTATTATTATTATTATTATTATTATTATTATTATTATTTTTTATTATTATTATTATTATTTATTATTATTATTATTATTATTATTATTATTATCATCATCAAAGGTTCGATATTGTTGATCGGAAATACTTCGTTTTTTATAAGTAAATCCGCAAAGCTTTATTCTTTATTTTAAAAGTTTACGACCAATTCCATTAGAGGCGTTTTGTGCGGTACCTGTTTTTAGGAATTCAATAAAAAAAAAAAAGATTTCAGGTCATAAGGGTGAAGTTACATTATTATTATTATTATTATTATTATTATTATTATTATTATTATTATTATTATTATTATTATTATTATTTATTGTAGTTTTAGTAGTCGGAATATTATGTGGTTCTTTTCCTGAGAGAAATTGATGTTAAATTCTGCTTTCGCTTCTTAAAATAGATACATTTAATTGAAATTTAATTATATAAATTTTTTCTTTAAATATCATTTTATTATACTGTAAATGTTTTACTTATTAAAAAAGAAATTATAATAATTATTGAAACATGTGGGGAAGATTTTCTCTAGATCAAGGTTTTGTAATGTAATTATACTGTTAAGTTATATTAAGAATTTAAATTATTTTAATTTATTAACAATTTAAGTTATTTTAATTAATTAAATTTTTTTTGTCTACTTATTTTATTAATTTTTATAAAGTAATGAGTCTTTTATGTAATAAAAATTGTTAAAAATGCATTTTGGGAAATGGAAATTTGAAGGGTCAACATTCGGGAATTTTATCATTATTATTATTATTATTATTATTATTATTATTATTATATTGTTATTATCAGTTTTAGTATTTATCATTGGTAATATCGTTATTATTATTTATATTATTTGTAATAGCGTAATTATTATTGTTATTATTAACATTGGTAATATCGTCATTATTATTATTATTATCATTTTATTATCATTGGTAATATCGTAATTATTATTATTATTATTTAATAAAAAATACCGCATTTTGTGGCGCCTTAATGTCCATTTTGTGATAGGCACCTATTTCTATTGACCTAGAGAAGCGGTCAGGAAACTCTGAAG
>SEYY01018981.1:100000-117500 GCA_009176605.1 Armadillidium nasatum | reverse complement strand
GAATTCTGCTGTTCAAGTATTATTATTATTATTTTTTTATTTTTTATTATTATTATACTATATTATTATTGATATTATTATTTTATATTTATGATAATATTGATATAATTATTATTATTATTATTATTATTATTATATTATTATTATTATTATTATTATTATTTTCATTATGATATTTTGATTTGTATGTGCAATTGTTAGTTGTTGAGAACATTTCGATTGGTTAATTTTATCCATGTGTATAGAAGTACCTTTATTTTCAATTTAGCCAGAAATCTAAATAGAATGAAGAAACTGGAATTGTGGTTGATTAAAAGGTTAAGGGTGATTGAATAGGAAAGGCTTGACAATTATTTTAGCTGAAATTCCCTTGTTATTAAAGTGTCATTTGGTGGAGTAACATAATTGAGGATAATTATTATTTTTATTAGATGAATCGTGAATGATTTTTTTTTTCTTTCTTTCTTTTTTGTACTTGAGAATTTTGAGAAGAAGAAGAAATTGATCTGATGGATAGATAAGATTTGAATGAGTGTATGTGAATCAAATTTGAAAAGAGAAAGGAGCGTATTAAGTTAGTCATGTAGATAAAATCGTAAATGGTACATTTAAAAAAAAAAAAAAAAATACTGGAAAAAAAATGGGTATGATGCGTAAGAGGTTGTAGCAGTAGAAATAGTAGGAATTGTATTATTAAATTTTGTAAAAAGAGAGTCAATATAAACTTTAAAGATTGGAAAGTCTTAAATGGAGCAAAAAAATCTTGAAACATATTTCGGAAAAGGCAGTAATGTAAACTTTGGTCCTTTGCTGCATCATATATATATATATATATATATATATATATATTATTATTATATATATATATATATATATATATATATATATATATATATATATATATATATATATATATATATATATATATATATATATATATATATATATATATATTAGTGCATCCGCATGCCACATCCAGTTTCCCCATCCACAGTTTTGCAATATCCGGAATATCCGCATCCGCAATTTTTAAATGCTGCATGCTGTTTATGCGGATGTATAAAAATTTGGAAAGTTATTAATTTATTGTCTAACTGTTTGATTAATTTTTTTGAATAGCATGAATGAGGAAAATAATTATATATTTTATATATATATATATATATATATATATATATATATATATATATATATATATATATATATATATATATATATATATATATATATATATATTATATATATATATATATATATATATATATATATATATATATATATATTCACAATCTTCCTTTCCTCCTCTTGTTCGCTTTGATGGTTCTGGTTCTGTTGCTAACACTCCAACTAAAAGCCTAATCACTTCGGCCTCCTGTTCTCCTTTAATTCAACGATGAACGACTCAGGCAATCCTCCTCCTACTACTTCTCTCAGATGTTCTATGCCTTTGCCTGTGATTACATTTGATTACATTTGATTACATTTGATCAGGTATATGGGCTACTGAAATCTAAGAACGTTATGAAAGCAAGCAGCCCGGATGGCATTCCTCCACGAGTTTTTAAGGGAGTGTGCTTCTGAGCTGGCTCCATTCCTCGTTCAATTTTTCTCCCTATGCCTCAATACTAGAACTTTCCCTCAGTGTTGGAAGTGCGCATTAGTCCAACATATTCCGTAGAAACCTATTCTAACTATCGCCCTTTAGTTCTCACTTGATTCTTTTTAAGATCTTTGAAACCTCTTTTTAGCTCTCATTTTTAGATTATCTGGATTCTCATTTCCTTTCTGATTATCAGTATGGCTTTCGACGTTCGAGGTCTACTGGGGATATACTTTCCTTTCTCACAGATTTATGGTCTTCTGCCCTTAGGGACCATGGGGAGATTTGTGTGGTGGCGGCTTGGATATATCTATATGGTATGCTTCACTACTTTCCATGCTCCCCTTCTTTGGGTTTCCTCCTCCTCTTTGCTTACTTATGTCTAGCTTTCTTTCTAATCGTTCCATTTTGACTGTTGTTGATGGGGCAACTTCTTCTTCAGTTCCTGTCAATAGTGGTGTTCCTCATGGTTTTGTCTTGTCTCCTACTCAATTCCTACTTTTCATTAATGATCTTCTCAGCTGTTCATCTAACCCAATCCATTCTTATGCCGATGATTCGATCCTCCATTCTTCTACTCATATCAAATCTGCTCCCTCTTTTACACCTAGAGTTGCCTCTCGTCTTCATCTTTCGTCTTTCATTCTTGTTGATCTGAATAGAATTTCCCAGTGAGGTCGTCTCAATCTTGTGAAATTCAACTCTTTAAAAACTCAACTTTTTGAAATCTCCCTCACAAAGACACCTCATAACTTTTCTATTTCTTTCGATGGTTCTCCCGTCTCACCTGTTGACAGTATAAACATCCTTGGCCTTGTTCTCCCGTCTTCACCTGTTGACAGTATAAACATCCTTGGCCTTAACATAAGCAAAAAAATATCTTGGAAACCTCACATCACAATGGTTGCTATGGCTGCCTCAATGAAACTGAGAGTTACTCCAATTGCACAAGGGCCTCATCCGCCCTTGTATGGGGTACTGCTCTCATATCTGGGGTAGCTGAGGTTTCACACGTCTTTTGGATAGGAGTTGAGTCAAAGGCTAAAAGACTTATAAATTGTTCTGCTCTTTCTGATTCATTTAACCCTTTATCTTTGCAACGTGACGTTGGTGACTTGTCTCTTTTCTATAGGAACTACAGCGGCATATGATCGAGGGAACTGTCCACTCATATATCTTCGCCTTTACGAAGTATTGTTGCACATAAATTTTGTGTGGACAGGGGCAACTCCAGGCTTTTCCGCTGTGATGCCTCTTCCTTTACAGCTACCTCTGTTTTGAGGAATTCTCTCCCATATTCTGTGTTTTCTGCCGAATTTAATCTCAATTACCCTAAAGCCCACGTCTGTGGTCACCTATGAAATTTGCGTTAGGTTTGACTTGTAGGGTTTTTCTTACCTTTTTATTGATCTAACACCCCCTCCTTGAATAGGTCTCTGCCCGTGAGCGGTGATATATATATATATATATATATATATATATATATATATATATATATATATATATATATATATATATATATATATATATATATATATATATATATATATATATGAACGTAAACATCCGCATCCGCGGATATGGAACATTAAAAATCCACATCCGCATTCGCGGATGTGAAAAATTAGACATAGGCATTTACATCCGCATCCCAATATATATATATACATATATATATATATATATATATATATATATATATATATATATATATATATATATATATATATATATATATATATATATATATATATATATATATATATATATATATATATATATATATATATATATAATATATATATAAAAAAAAAAAAAAAAAAAAAAAAAAATTTTTTATTTATTTATTTTTTTATTTTTTTTTTTTTTTGAAATTCGAATCTCCCGAAACTGGCTACTGAATATTTTTTTCTTTCTGACCACTTCTATTGGACTTGGGGGGTGAAACTGGAGGGAGAGAGAGAGATAAATGAAATTCTTTTAATTACAAAAGAACAAACGGGAAGTGTTATTATCAGTTGTTATAATGAGAAGAATGTTAAGCAATCTTCTATTTTATTTGTGTCTCTCTCTCCACCCACGAAATAACCTTCAAGTTTTTTACTCGTGTTTGTGTAATTGGATCTTTCGGCAAGAATTTTTTACCTTTACCAAAATAACAGTTTTAAAAGTACTTGCGCTCCTCATTTAAATATTTTCTGCATAATTATTATTAGTAATTTATTTTAAGAAGATCGTAAAACTTTTATAACTGTTGATTAAGTAATTACTAACATCCACACACACACACACACACACACACACACACACACACACACACATATATATTAATAATATATATATATATATATATATATATATATATATATATATATATATATATATATATATATATATATATATATATATATATATATATATATATATATATAATATATATATATATATTAAAAATAAAAAAAAATTTTTAAAAAATTTTAATAATAATAATAATAATAATAATAATAATAATAATAATAATAATAAATCAAAGGGAAACTATTATTCTCCAAAATTTACCCATTGTTTTTAGTTTGTTTTTGTTAGCCTTTGTCACTTGTAGTCTCCCCCTTCCCCCCCCCTCCCTCACTCCTTCCCATTTTCATTGCAATATCCGTCGTTCACGCATTTGTGAACATAATTCACCTTCCTCCCCTCTCCCGTCTTTTCTCCTTCTTCCTCTAGCGTTTTTTCTTTTAATATTGTTACATCAGAGACAGAAGGAAGGAGGGAGGGGCTCACGGTCATACGTCTCTGATTTTGATTTTTTTTTTTTTTTTAAATTAGCGTGTAGGTTTTATTTGTTTAAATGCGTAAATATTCATAACCACATGATTGCTACTTTACAGCGAACACACACACGCACACACATCACATACACACACACATACATATATATATATATATATATATATATATATATATATAATATATATATATATATATATATATATATATATATATATATATATATATATATATATTATATATTTTATTTTTATTTTTTTTTTTTTTTTTTTTTTTTTTTTTTTATTTTTTTTTTTATTTATATTTTTATTATATATATATATATATTATATATATATATATATATATATATATATATATATATATATATATAATATATATATATATATATATATATATATATATATATATATATATATATATATATATATATATATATATATATATATATATATATATAATCACTTCTCCTGTGAGTAGTTTTTTTTTTTTTTTTATCCATTTCCGTATTTTTATTCAGGACTAGTCACTTTACAGTAATACATATATGTAAGGAATAAGTAAGCTTTGATTTAAATGTTAAATTGATTTTAAACATTTGTGTGTCTTCAACAATTACCTTGATTTCGTTGTTTTTCACTTGTTTTACACATTTTTAGCATGTTTCAAGTTTTCTTGAAGCATTTTGTTTTCCTGCATTTATCAGTTTCATGGGAAAAAATAATTCATCTCAACTCAGTTTAGACGTACTCGTAGATTTATAAAAGTCTATAAAGTAATAATACATGTGAAGGTAGGGATATTTAATCCAGCAATAAAGATATGCCCAAAGGCAGTGCTTTGGGGAAGGTTGAGAGTGCGGTTAGAACTGTCTTTATTGACACAACGTATCTTTAAATAGGTGTGCCTATTTGTATATATATATATATATATATATATATATATATATATATATATATATATATATATATATATATATATATATATATATATATATATATATATATATATATATATATATATATATATATATATATATATATATATATATATATATATATATATATATATATATATATTCAGCTACTGCTTGAGAAGGTTTCTACCCTGTCGGTGAGACCAGCATCTTCTTCCTTTTGGCCACTAAACTCTTAATCCTAAAGTTCTCAAAGATTGTTTCCCAGCATTAAGGTTTCCATTGCTTCGTCCATTATCTTCACACTCCTTTATAAGGTTTTCATCTTGTCGGTGGAACTAGCATCTTCCCCCATTTGGCCGCAACACTTTTCCAAGAGTTCTCTAGAATATCATGATTCTATCTACATAGTTTCCTTTGCGAATCCTGAGGTTGTTTCAGACAGTGATTTTGAAGGTTGCCGACCCTGTTGCTCAAAATTTCGTGCCATAATCCGATGCTGTTGAGACTCCACTCTTCATTCTTTAACCACCCTCTTCATAAAATTTCTAGAATCTTTCATGCATTTTGTCAGTTTTCAACTTTCTTTTTGTCTTATGCTCTTTACCATTTTCACGCACCCTCTTTCTTAAGACACCCAATAACAGAATACAGGATATTGTAGTTATTGTATGGACAAACGGGCAGTTACCCAGGGATGTTTACTTTAGGGATGGCAAGGTAACAATTATCGTGATTGAGGAACGAATTATGACACGGATTTTAAAAAGAAAACTTTCCCAAGTTCAGAATTAATTATCTGCAATTGTCATAGAAAGTAAAATAAGAAACCCTTGGAAAAGACATTTCTTTGCAGTGTACTTTCGTCAAATCTGAAGGTAATAAATATTTTTAATGAAATTTATTTTATCACTTTTTAATTATTTGAGTGTGTAGAAAATTCCAAAGAAACTCAATTTTTCTATTTATACATCAATTTTTATCAACTGTAATAAAGAAAGATGGTGGCAGAAATTGTTTGTCCAGGGAGGCAGGAAACTGAAATATTTGGCTGCGTATATATATATATATATATATATATATATATATATATATATATATATATATATATATATATATATATATATATATATATATATATATATATATATATATATATATATATATATATATATATATATATATATATATATATATACTCGTAATATTTCTTCGTTTTTCCTTCAGAATCATTCTTGATGATCAGTCAATCTTTTCTCCCTTCTATTTTTTTCTTCTTTCTTGTTCTGATGTTTAAACCACCCTTATTTTAAATGTCCTCATTGTCCTTGAACATTGGCTTACTGCAATTTTCTTCCTCACGTCGAGCAGTTTTTGTAGACTTTTTTTTTTTTTTTTTTTTTTTTTCATAATTATTATTTTTATAAAATTTTCAGACCTAACAATTTATACAAACTAATATGAAAAGATATTTCTAAGAGGTATATATATATATATATATATATATATATATATATATATATATATATATATATATATATATATATATATATATATATATATATATATATATATATATATATATATATATATATATATATATATATATATATATATATATATATATATATATATATATATATATATATATATATATATATATATATATATATATATATTGGTTTCAGGTGATCCAGCGTACAAACCTTACGTTTCATCAGAGTGCGATATAAAGTCCCTTGAAATTTGTGGTGATGAAGACTTTCTGATATTGGCCTGCGATGGGTTGTGGGACAACCTCAGTCCAGAAAGGGCTGTTAATATAGTCTACGCATACCTACTTAAAAATAATGGTAAGTAATATATAATATATATATATATATATATATATATATTATATATATATATATATATATATATATATATATATATATATATATATATATATATATATATATATATATATATATATATATATATATATATATATATATATATATATATATATATATATATATATATATATATATATATATATATATTTCATTTCATTTCATTTGAAATTGTTTTCCTTCATATTTTTTCTCATTTGTCATTAGTAATAAAAGACACTGAGAGTCTTTTTGATTGATACCTTCAGGATTTTTTTGTTATTTATTTCGTAAGGGAAAATTATCAGATGATTTTTTTTTTTTTTTTTTTTTTTTTTTTTTTTTTTTTAAATATAATTATTTTAATATTGCTAGCTCATCGTAAGAATCTGGTTATCTTATGTTGTAGTATTGTAGTAACGATATTACCACTATTACTACTATTACTTGATGTTGTAGTTACTATTCATGACACACCCAACCCTGTATGCCGGCAGGAAACGTGGTTCGTGTGCGGAAATGAGACCGAGTTAAGTGGTAATTATCGTTTGGTCTTTAAAGCCCCCTTCTAAGAAGAATTTTTAACAAGGGGGAAAACATTGTGTTTTTGTTTTAAAAGGACAATTGTTTGTTTGTGCACATTTTAATGGATAAAAATATTAAAAATGCAGATTTTTGTATCGTATATTCATAAATGAACGTAGTTAAAACTGAATCTAAATTATAACATAGGAAATCACTTTTAAAGACGATATTCATCAAATTTGTAGACCTGCCATATATATATATATATATATATATATATATATATATATATATATATATATATATATATATATATATATATATATATATATATATATATATATATATATATATATATATATATATATATATATATATATATATATATTTTTCATAAAGAGCGACATTCAAAGTCGAGAAAAGGATGTGCTCTAATGGGTGGCTTATTTTTGACTTACAGAGCCATTACACTTTACCATCAATCTTCTTAAGAAATTTATATTCAGGTCATCCTTGAATAAGACGCGAAGATTTATTCGAGTCTTCCTTCTGAAGGAGACTACTCTTCTCAGTCGTGCATATTTCATCCCTTGCAATTATGCACTAAGAAAAATCCTAGTCCAATTAAAACGTATTGGCTAATGTTAACGGATTTACGGATTATTAGTCGTTACACTTGGGTTTGACTAAGAGATGAAATTAATGTTGTCAAGTTTGATGAATACTTCACTGTTTACTGGATTTAGTCTAACGAGCTATTTGATACTTCATTAGTTCTTTCCTTTAACGAATTATATATATATATATATATATATATATATATATATATATATATATATATATATATATATATATATATATATATATATATATTATATATATATATATATAATATATATATATATATATATATATATAATTAATTAGTGATGTACCGAGTCTGGGTACTCGGGGATTCTGCCAATTTTTTTCGGTCTTAGTCAAACTTAGTCGAGTTCAGCGAAAAGTAACATAATGTGCCTGAAACTTTTTTTTTTTTCTTGCTAATGGTGTACTTGAATACTTGAATTCTTTTACAATTTTAATTTTCTCAGAACCGACGAGAGAAGGGCATATGCAACATTCATATTCTACTGCACACACAGATGTAGATAACGAAATAACAACAAATAAATTAACTCTTCAAAGAAAATGAAAATATGAAGACTCAGAAAATGTTCAAACAAGAATATTTTATAAATTATTGAAACATTTGCTGTAATATTTCTATGATTACCAAAAGGAAGAAAGTCAATGAAAATTTGTTTTAGAATAAGTCTTCTTGAACATTTATGTCATGCTTTGTTTGTAGTTTCCTCTTATAGGTGAATTACTGTAAATAAAGGACAATTTAGTCTTAAGTATAGCCAATTCATTTTCTCGTTTATCATTCTCATACATAGCAGACCAAGTCTTGAATCAGGATCTGAGGCTAAGCAATCTGCAAATGGCCTCTACGCCCTTTCAGATTGTCATCCCGTAAGTTACAATTCTTTATCATTAATTTATTAAATTCAGTACTTAAAAACTTTAGAGTATCAGATATACACATTCTTTACTGCGATATCTACATCTTGCAGTGTTGTTATTTCCACATGTCCTGGAATCCAAGTGAAATAAATTTGTCTGACTCTCAACTCTGTAATTAAAACACGAATTTTATGTCAAATAATGAGTTTATAACATTTTTAGTATTTCAGTTGTCTTTGATAAAGATAGAGAAATTGTAAGAATAACAAGTTTAGTGTGAGGTTTTGATTTAAATGTATAAGTGAACTGTATATTGCATAGAATTACGCCATCAAAACAGAACTATAAGCTGATAGTTTCATTTGAAATGAAAATTAATTATACTCGTATTTAAAAGCAGAAAACGTGAATACAGTTTTTTATTAACATTTATAATTCTGCTATTACAGTAAGAGATTGAAGGGAGGAATTTTCTCTAAAAATACCTGTTGAAGACTTGAAATATTATAAAAGCTGCATTGCTTTTTCATCGTGCCTTTTAAACTACAGTCAAGTAAACATTACTTAAGTTGTAATTGTAGATTAGGGAGCAACAATAACTATTTGATGAGACATCAAAATCTTCATTAATTTTTCAATCTACTTATTCAAGATAAGTCATTGGACGTAAAAGGAGAATCACAGGTTTAATATTTTATAAAAACAATCTTGCATTTAAAGTATATATTTATACCCATATATATTCTTTTATTGTTAATGACATAAGTTTCAGCTTTCAAAAAGTCCACTTTTCTATAAGATAGAGCTTTAATAGTGAATCTATTTTCTGTTCTTTTTATTAATCAAGGATTGGGCATTGATCTTTGAGATAGTCAAAATTAAATCTTTTTACGACCATGCAATAGTTTTTTCAAGATGCCTTAGAATATTTATATTTTTATTTCGAAAATATTTTTCAGTTCCATGGGTTTCTCTGCTTTGACTATAATATATTTAACAAATAACATTTCAAACTAAGATATTATTTAAAATATAATAAGGTTATTTATGAAGGTGTGTATTTGAATACCTTCCTCTGCATGGTTACATCAGATGGATCATTTAGAGGACATTTTGTGAAGACTACATAATTAATTGGTTTTGTAACTGAAAATTTTAAGCCAAAGATCTCTTCTCTTTTCATCGGTAAATATAGTTTCCTGAATTGCCTAAACAAAAGTTTGAAAATTTTGATCAGAAAACCAGCGTTGCACAATCAATCCAGGAGGACAGTAAAATAAAAAAGTAGGGGTCATAAAAGATCTTTATCATTCTAGAGAAAAATGTACTGAGTATGCTACCTTGAAGGACTTCACATTCCGTTTTATTAGTCTTAGGAGTACTTTGATTTAGTTTTTATCTGTATTTTTCCTTTTTTTTTAATCGAAAGGATTAGGAGAAAACTAATTTTGATAGATTTTAAATCTCATTCACGCTGTATTATTATTATTTCACTATTTTCTTTTTAGTTAAACAGTATTATATATTTATTGCAATTGGATTTCAAATGACATGGATTTGGACTCGGACTCAACAATATAAACTAGGCTCGGTCCATCACCCATTTACATATTTAAAGGTTGAGTTGAGGTGTGATTGGAATTACGAAGTTTACTAATTGAATGTGACACATTCCAATTTTTTTTCAAATTTGTCTGCATTGTGGAGTTAAGTCCATGAAACGACTGTTTGTTGATAAGTGAACATGAATCTACATCAAGAACAGCTCTCTGTCGTTATGATAGAAGAATAAAGAAGTATTTGAAAAATATTTCAAGTTTCTCTTTACCCATTTTACAGAAACTCTATACTCTAAAGTTGAGTAGAGGTTATAATTTTTTACCTCCCAAGTAGTGGGAAGTAGGTAGGTCTCGAGTTGAAAGAAGAAAGTTGAAAATGTGTTTTCATTGATGATTATATATTGAACATACTGAAATGACTTTCATTCATGATTGATCGGTCTTGTATTAAAAAGATTAGTCTGTCAAATAATGTAAGATGAAGTTGATTCAAATAAGAATATTTTGAAGACTTGATTTACATCTTTGATAATAAATCAGTTCTTCTGACACGATTTATTATTTTAAAACATTGAGAGAAGAAATTGTTCCTTATTCTAATGAGTTTGTAACAGTTCTTTTGTTCTATAAATTACTTCTAGCTCACATTTTCGACAATTTAATTAACTTTTTTTTTCTTATTTTGATTACATGAAATCGACATTTTAGACTGTTCTCTCCTTCCAAGGTTTCCAAAATAAAGCCACCCAATGAAAATAAAAATTAAGTTAAAGGAAATGCTAAGAAAAAAGATAATTTTTCTTCGACGCCACAAAATAAAAAAAATAATAAAAAAAATGTTCCGGAAATACTCCAGAGAAGCACTGAACAGGTTTCTTCAATTTTACGAAAATTCTCTCTCTCTCTCTCTCTCTCTCTCTCTCTCTCTCTCTCTCTCTCTCTCTCTCTCTCTCTCTCTCTCTCTCTCTCTCTCTCTCTCTCTCTCTCTCTCTCTCTTCTCTCTCTCTCTCTCTCTCTCTCTCTCTCTCTCTCTCTCTCTCTCTCTCTCTCTCTCTCTCTCTCTCTCTCTCTCTCTCTCTCTCTCTCTCTCTCTCTCTCTCTCTCTCTCTCTCTCTCTCTCTCTCTCTCTCTCTCTCTCTCTCTCTCTCTCTCTCTCTCTCTCTCTCTCTCTCTCTCTCTCTCTCTCTCTCTCTCTCTCTCTCTCTCTCTCTTTATATATAATATATATAATATATATATATATATATATATATATTATATATATTATATATATATATATATATATATATATATATATATATATATAAAACCTTTGCTGGTTTTATTTCTATAATTTTTTTTACGCTGTTGATATACGTATTTACTTCTTAATAGGTTTCTTAGGAAGTATTTATGTCAGTAAGGTTGTTTTTAACTATAAAAATTATAGTGCTATTACTGGTAATTTTGTAAAACTGAAATTTCGATATATATATATATATATATATATAATATATATATATATATATATATATATATATATATATATATATATATATATATATATATATATATATATATATATATATATATATATATATATATATATATATATATATATATATATATATATATATATATATATATATATAGTGGTTAGGTGGAACCGGCACTCATCTGTTAGACTGACTGGTATTTAAAGTCTAACTTGGAAGGTGAATCGGTAGTTAACTCTTGAATTTTAATAATAATGGGGATCGAACTGACTGTCAAGTCTTTTGACTAACAAGAGAACCGGTTTTTAATATTTTGGCAAACACACACACACACACTCTCTCTCTCTCTCTCTCTCTCTCTCTCTCTATATCTATATATATATATATATATATATATATATATATATATATATATATATATATATATATATATATATATATATATATATATATATATATATATATATATATATATATATATATATATATATATATATATATATATATATAATATATACACACACACGATTTCGTAAAGTGTAACAAGTAATATATTTTTGTACAGGAAATAAAAGCACAAAGCATATAGTATAAAAGATTGACCAGGCACCTTTTATTTAAAAAATATTTGATATTTGATTTTATTTTTTAAATATTATTATTATTATTTTTAAATTTTTTTTTTTTAAAATTAATTTAATATTTTATAATTTTTTTATTTTATTATTATTATTATTATTATTATTATTATTATTATTATTATTATTATTATTATTATTATTATTATTATTATTATTATAGTTGGAAGAAACTGTAAATTAAATTTAGTTTTAAGTTTTTACTCTTCACTATTTTAATATTAATTTAGTTCTCCATTGTAAGTATATTTTTAACGTTTTCTTTGATGGTGGTGAATTAGATCTTGATGGGTAACTTCGAATTTCGTTAAAGTTAATTATTAAAATATGTAATTCAAAGTGGTATTCAGTAATGTTAGAATTAATTAGTTCATAAATTAACACCCAACTATTACTACTAATAATATTAATATATATTTTGGCCCTTTATTTTTGACTGAATGTGGTTATTGAATTTGTTCACAAATTTCTTTTTTTATATATTCATTGGGAAATCTATAGAAATTGGGGCGTGCCCTTATGAGTGATTCAAGAATTACCCAAAATATATCAAATTAGGAAACGTTTTGAATATTGTTTCAATATTTTAAAAAAGTTAGTTAAATTTTATTTCACTGTTTTTCTAGTGTCTCTAAATGCTTATTTTCTGTCTGCGTAAATGTATAACTTATTATGTATTTATTCACTCTGTTAGTTTTGTATTTCACTGTTTATTTATTTTGTGGGGCCATAGTGTCAATTAATTTTTGCTTTGCAACTCCAACAACTCGGCTTTCTTATAATTTACCTCTTTGCCTAGTTTGTTATGCTTCGTATGTAGATATAGTCTTATAACATCAAACTTTCGTACTACGTTTTATGTATAATAGGACCCGCGAATATCACATTAATGTAAAAAATAGTTAACTAGATTATTAGATTACAATTCCAGTGTGAAAAAATGATTAGATTCTAGTGTTTTATATCACGAAACTAATTATTTGGAGTTGTGCTGTTGTAACCTGCTTACTGCTTAGACGACTTTTGAAAAGAGCTTTTAAAATAGAGGACAAAGGTTTTGTTAAAATGATTGATCAGTTTACGAAACATCTGAATTCTGACTTTAATATCTTAACATTCATTCCTTATTCCCTATGTATCCAGACTCTAGGGACACTCTATATAAAATATGGGATTAATATTATTAAAAACGTACAACTCGGATCTTCTTCTGTCTTAATTTCCTTAATCCAGTAAAGATCATATTCATTTATTTTATATAAATAGGTTTCTGCGAGGGTAGATGTTCTAAGGCGTCTATTAGACTTTTTTTATACTCCTCTAATTGCTTTCTGTGGACAGTGGCGTCGTGTGCCCCGTTTTAGAATATACGTTACACATCTTCGAATGGTTCCACTCATACAGCTTTTCTTTAAAGGGTGGATGATAGAGTTTGGCCTTAAAAAACTGTCAGCTCTCACTAACTCTCTCCAATATCTCCATATCTGACGAACTGTTGCTTTATTCTCCTTAGACATGTCTATTACATCGGAAATGGCTCTCCTAAATTCTGTAGTCTCATAGCACCGATTCGCCTTTACGCACTGTTTCATCATTCCTTTGTACAATTCTCAGACCGCAGACTAGAACTAGAAGAAAGCCATATATATATATATATATATATATATATATATATATATATATATATATATATATATATATATATATATATATATATATATATATATATATATATATATATATATATATATATATATATATATATATATATATATATATAGTGTGTGTGTGTGTGTATGCATATGTATGTTAGTATAATCGTGTTTTGCTCTAATTGATAGCATAATACACGAATAATGCATTACTGTTTTTCCCATCGAATCACGTTCTTATCAAGATATTAAAGTAATTTCCTCTTCAACTCCTCCCCCCAAATCCCCCTGCCCCACCCTTGAAGCGTCGTTATCGTTTTATATTGCCGAGGCACTCGGTTTGAGGGTGACTCACAGCTGAGATAATAAAATAATATATTTTGTAAAGTAAAATATACTGAATGCATATACAATCTTATACATTCATTCAGGGTCTATTTATATCATATATCAGCCTTTCATCTCATTTACTGCGTGTTTTTATATATATATATATATATATATATATATATATATATATATATATATATATATATATATATATATATATATATATATATATATATATATATATATATATATATATATATATATATATATATATATATATATATATATATATATATATATATATATATATATATATATATATATATATATATATATATATATATATATATATATATATATATATATATATATATATATATATATATATATATATATATATATATATATATATATATATATATATATATATATATATATATATATATATATATATATATATATATATATATATATATATTCACCGCTCACGGCCACAAACCCTATTCAAAAGATGGCAATAATAAAAACTATAGGTCCCACCTAACGCAAATTTTCTCATATATATATATATATATATATATATATATATATATATATATATATATATATATATATATATATATATATATATATATATATATATATATATATATATATATATATATATATATATATATATATATATATATTATATATATATATATATATATATATATATATATATATATATATATATATATACCTTGTTTTTTAACGTTTATCCCTTGTCCCCGAAGTGAAAATTTCACTTTCTGTCCCAGTTTTTTCTCATAAATATTAAAAAATCTGAAAAAACATAATGAGGGTTGGGTCAAACAAAACAAAAAATTGGGGGGGGGAGGGGAAAATTTTAAGGATATTTAAAAAAAAATAATAATAAATAAAATAAATTTTCTTTTTCATGTAAAAAAGAGAAGTTAAAATTAATGACTTATTACCTCATTATATTAATTGTGTTTATATATATATTGGCTTATGTCATATGAATAGTTGGCCACTCCTGCGCTAATTGCTAAATAGAATATGACGAACCTTAATAAAAGTTCTCCTTCTGATTATTGGATTCAATTAATATGTTTCTGCGCGCATTAGCTTCATATATATATATATATATATATATATATATATATATATATATATATATATATATATATATATATATATATATATATATATATATATATATATATATATATATATATATATATATATATATATATATATATATATTTTTTTTTTTTTTTTTTTTTTTTTTTTTTTTTATTATATTATTATTATTATTTATTATTATTATTATAATTTCCGTTAATTTTTCTTTAAAGACTGATGATTAATTTAAAAAGTTATAGATAAATAATTAAAATGAACTGGGTCATAGTAATTTAGTTCTCCTCACCTCCACCTCCCCTCTTAAGATTTTTGAAAAAGGTGTCAAGTCGGAAGGGCATTTATATTTAGTATCTTTTTTAGAATAAACGATAAAAATAAGAAGTAAAAATTTAATATTAAATTATCATTTTCAACTACAGTTAATTAATAATAAATGTCAGGTTCCAAGTTCATGATATCCTTTAAAAGATAACGAAGGAAACCAATGAAAAATTTCCTAGAAAAAAAAATCAAATTTGTAATTTTGTCTTAGACATAATAGATATAAATATTTTTGTGTCATATATATATATATATATATATATATATATATATATATATATATATATATATATATATATATATATATATATATATATATATATATATATATATATATATATATATATATATATATATATATATATATATATGTACAGTCGTCAGCAGAAGTTCAGCGTTCGTATCCTAATTGGAAATAAATAAATTTATATAAAATGGAGATCATTTCGGGTTCAGCCAATCACAGTTCAATTAAGCCCCGCTCAATGTTTTTATTTTCTTTTTATTCAAAATAGAGCTTTTATGAAATGATCTCCATTTTATATAAATATTTATTTCCAGCCTAATAGGAACGAACTTCTGCTGACGACTGTACTTTAATAAGATCATTTAAAACTATACAAAACAAAAAAAATACAATTTTTGCACCAGTTAGTAACTTTATACCCTGAGTGCTTAATTGCTAGGTGGAATATAAAATCCTTAACAGAACCCCAGCAACCAAAGTGAGATATTTCGAAGATATAGTTTATTGTTAAGTCCAGGTATTTATATTGTTTACAGGAGAAGCTACAGAGTCTTCTAATGAAATTGGAAAGCTGCTTCTTATTTCTGAGGAATGTGAAGTAGTTGAGGTTTTAAAGAGTATAATTTTACGAGGTAAATGACTTAACGTAGAATCCCAAGCCATGTCCGCTATAATAGAATTAGGTTTAATTTAAAAGACAAATGATGGAGTGGATTTGAAGGTGGAGTTAAGAATTTTTAAGAATCACTAATAAAATGTTTTTGAAAAATAGGGAAAATGGTGAAACAGAACAAAACGTATTAGAATAAATTCTACGGTTGAAGTGCATATCAGAATAAGAATTAGAAGTGGTTCCATTAGTTAGCAGTTTCTGTATAAAAATAATTTGAAATAAGAGATGAGTAGGTAAAAAAGGGTAGA
>SEYY01018981.1:77500-92500 GCA_009176605.1 Armadillidium nasatum | reverse complement strand
TTCTTTGTTGAATTGTCAAGCTATGACTCTTCAGTAAATATTACCTTTACCATATATATATGTATATATATATATATATATATATATATATATATATATATATATATATATATATATATATATATATATATATATATATATATATATATATATATATATATATATATATATATATATATTCAGGATCATTATCCTCAAATATCGATATTTGATTTGATATATCGGGATCGCCCCTATCTGAACATTTGAAATACCCTAAATCGTCTAATGGAAAATAGTCGACAATATATCATCATTACTCACGGGTCGGGGGGTACGGGGGGCAGAGCCCCACTTTAGACAAATGTTCGTTTTTTTTACATGGCCTTCATTTTAATAAAATAATCGATACTTCATAAAAAAAAACGTAAAAAAAAAATTGAAGGATAGGATACTGATCTTGAATATACCATATATATATATATATATATATATATATATTATATATATATATATATATATATATTATATATATATATATATATATATATATATATATATATATATATATATATATATTATATTACAACAACAACTTTTTGCCTGTTATGATAAGCAAGTGGACTCTTTGACACCTTTCTGGTTAAACAAAGTTGATTGAAACGCAAGGAAGGATGGATATCTTGTTTTGATAACCATTACAGGTCGTCTTGAAACCACCTTAAAATTTACATACACACTATATATATATATATATATATATATATATATATATATATATATATATATATATAATATATATATATATATATATATATATATATATATATAATTTTGGCACACTTCTAATAGAAGACATATTTATGAAAGTAAACAAAAAATCATTTTTATTAAATCATATGAAAGTTTAGTTTGATCATCAAAATTATAAAGTATTCTTTTCCTTGCTATTATATTTTCAGTAATTTTGGTTGTAAATTTTTTTTAGTTATGTTGTCAGTCCAAATAGCGAAATTTAATAATAAGTAATAATGAAAATTTTAATATTTAAAGAAAAATTTGTAATTCCTTTGGCATTTCAATTTACTTTCCTTATTCTTTAAATTCATTTTGTGTTAAATATTTCTTACAATTTCTTACACTAATAAATAATCGATTACAACATTGGTTCAGGATCAGTGCTGTAAAGTGTCGGTCATGAATGAGTGTATTCTTTCTTCCCCATAAACACGTCTTCTCCATTTCTCCATCTGTGTTATATCGATCTTTAAACCCCCACCCCGACCCACTTGTTATATATAGGCCTTTCGTAATTACCTTAACCACATTGAGTCACTATTTGGATTCTTTCCCTCTACTTTCCGTTATAGCATTGGGTATTGGCGTAGCCCTAGTCTTTCCTCCTTTACTTTTGTATCACACATGCCCAAACAATCCTCAAACTTCTGTTTTCTAATCATATATATATATATATATATATATATATATATATATATATATATATATATATATATATATATATATATATATATATATATATATATAATATATATATATCTGATATTTTCACATCCGCGAATGCGGATTTTTGATGTTTCACATCCGCGGATGCGGATTTTTGATGTTCCACATTCGCGGATGCGGATGTTTACGTTCCTATATATAAAGGCTATAGGTTCATATATATATATATATATATATATATATATATATATATATATATATAATATATATATATATATATATATATATATATATATATATATATATATATATATATATATATATATATATATATATATATATATATATATATATTATATATATATATATATATATATATTATATATATATATATATATATATATATATATATATATATATATATATATAATATATATATATATATATATATATATATATATATATATATATATATATATATATATATATATATATATATATATATATATAATAGCATTGGATTTACTCCCTTTACCTCTGTAATAATTTTTAAAATATTGAGTTTTAACCACATACATTGTTTTCCCATGATACGGGACGGGCACCCAACTTTTCAAGTATCCCACCAACCACTTTCCCCAACCTACACCCTTATGAAAAGTGGTTAAACTTTATTTATTTTGTTAATACTCAAATTTTATTATGGATATACAAGTAGCTTTTGCCAAATCCAGATATTCTTTGCTTTTATACTTCCACCATTTTAAGAAATCTTCCTGTTAACTCATCCTTTTTTCTGTGTGGTACTTTTCAATGAATTTCATTGATGTGCTACTTGCGATATTCTTCTCTTCATCGTCACTACTGGAAGCAAGAATTATATTAACAGTCTCAGTTAGCGACAAATGCATAATGGAACAAGGTGTTGGTGAAGTATCTCTCTCGTTTTCTTTCTGGTTCAGCATCCTCTAAATATTTATTTTCAAATTTCATGTCACAAATCCGAGCTAAATTGTTTTACTTGATCAGTTATTTGTACAGACCAGAAAAATTAACCCTTATACCTTGGATTAAGATATTTCGCTACTCTATATATCCTCATTTTCAAGTTCGCTAAATCTTCTGTTAAGTTCGGCTGACAAGGTTTGCGTCATGTAACTAATGACATGTTTTCCCTTCTCATAATCTTGAAACAATGATGATGAATGTTCAGTTGTTTCAGGTTTTTCACATAGTTTTAAGGCTAACTATAAAAGGTATGACATCTCAATTGTTGATGTTGATTCACTAAGCTTTTTTGAAATTTCTTCGTATGGCTCTAGGGATTTCACACATTCAGACCATATTATCCACTCTAAATTGTTAAGAACAGGTATTTTGGATTTTCTAGGGGCATACAAACAAAGCGACTCTTTCAATTCTTCTGTTCTTTTCAACATGTGCAAAATGCAAAGGTGAATTATGTACAACGTTTAAAATAAACATTTAGAGCCTCTCTTGAATTTTCTTTAACTCTTCTTGAGCAATGGTTGAATGATGAAAATGAGTCCCAGTTGTGCGACATTTGATAATGAGGTCGTTTATTTCCTTTTGTGAGTTTATTCCACTTTTAATTGTTAACTGTATTTTATGTACTGTACAATCCAAATTATTTAGCCAGAAAGGAAAAGTGCATTTTTCATGTTTTCTCCAGAATCGCGCATTTTGCAATGAACGCTTACTCTTCCAATGTCCCATTTTTCCAACATTTGGTCAAATTTACTTGATATATATTCTCTTGTGAGCCTATCTTCTAAAGATTTATTCTCTCAAACTCGTTGTTGATAGTATGAACAGTCATACTCAGTAACAGCAGCTCCAGCTGAAGTCTCTGACCATGTATCTGCAGTGAAAGCAAATTTTTTTTTTTTTTTTTTTTTTTTTATTAAAAACAGAAGCAAAAATTTCATTGCATATCAGAGAAGAGTTAGAAATTCCGTTGCCTCAGTTTGTATTGATGAACAACGTCCCTCAACAAACTCATGAATCCAAGAGCTTCCACATGTATGAATGGTAGATCATCCATCACTTTCATTTCAGCTATTACGTTTATCCACTCTAGATTTATCATCTGTTGTATCCCAATGTTTTGTAGCATGATCTATTCTTGAATATTAGATTTCCTTTTTTGGGAAGCAGTTTTTTTTTTTTTTTTTTTTTTTTTTTTTTGTCTTTATCTTTTTCGCGTGCTTCTTCCTCAGTTATATCTTTAAACTATACTTTGTGCATCGATCTTAAATGATTTATTAACCAAGTTCCACGAACTTTTCTTGATTACGTATTATCGTAAAGAGAACATTTTACAGTCATTAGACTTCCGTGAAGTATTTCCACACAACACTTTTCTTAGACGCCATATATATATATATATATATATATATATATATATATATATATATATATATATATATATATATATATATATATATATATATATATATATATATATATATATATATATATATATATATATATATATATATATATATATATATATATATATATATATATATATATATATATATATATATATATATATATATATATATATATATATATATATATATATATATATATATATATATATATATATATATATATATATATATATATATATATATATATATATATATATAATATATATATATATATATATAAACAAAAAAAGTCCGAGTAATTTTTTAACACTTCAAATAATACTATCACTAATAATAGCCTTTTCCTAAAACCAAACATTAAACATGTTAGAGACTGCCGACCGACCCTCAATATACGATTCAGAAAAGGAGAAAAAGGGTTACCAGTGAAAATTATTGGGATGTTGGAATTTTGATCTGAAGAGAAAATAAATTTTCGAGAATGATAATTATAAATTTGACGGAGTTGTAACAGACCTAAGTCTTTTTTATTTTCTATTTTTTCTGCTCCCATACCATGTCTATAAAAACTAGTTCAAAATCAAGGAAAATATTATTGCTAAATTCAAAAAGTAAAATAGAAGTGCTTGGAAGCCTAAGGTAGAAGTTGTTGATTTCCCATCAACAGATGTATAAGTACTTTCTCGCTTATTTTTTATATTATATATATATATATATATATATATATATATATATATATATATATATATATATATATATATATATATATATATATATATATATATATATATATATATATATATAGGACCGACCGGGGCTGGAATTTGGCCGGGGCCGGGGGTTATGGCCGGGGTTTCCTAAAATTTGTAAAGAGGTCAAAAGCACTGAAATTTTAGGTTAAGAAAATTAGATATAAGGTTTATTTAATTGTAAGGAAGGAGTAGAATAGCCAACATTCACTTAAATTAATGATTATATGCATTTTCTCTAAAAAAAAAATCAGAAAATTACAGTTTTGTATATTTAAAGTTTAAAAAAAGTACAAAAATAAAAAAAAAAAATTATTCTAATTCATAATAGTGATTCAACAGGTTTACTTAAGGTAAGACCCTAAGGTAAAGTTTGAAAAAATGTAAGATATAAAATTATCAATTTAACCTGTATTTATACATATCATTGTTATTTTATTGCCATGTATCAAACTTGTATCATTTAGCTGCATTATTTAAAAATTATTATTTTGTTTATACTTTCAGTCAATATGGCTAAAAGATCAGCTTCTGCAGTATTTGAATACTTTACAATGTTTCAGGATAGGCTCGAAATAGCTAAATGTTAACATCTGCAGTCAGAAAATTAGAAGAGAACCTCCGGGTGCTACAAGTAAAAAAAATTTCAACCAAATCTTTTTGGAGTATCTAAAATCAAAACACAAAGATGAACATTCACTAGCAGAAAAGGAGCGGTCAAAAGAAAACAGAAAAAAAAAAAAAATCTTAATTTTCTTATATTTTGTTTGAAATTTTTTTTTATTATTTGACTGATTGAGCTGAAATTTTCAAAGTATGTGAATTTTTTCACGAAGTTCTGAGTTGATTTCGAGCATTTTTTTGAGTCTATAACGGTTTGAAACTTATTTGGACCCAAAGTTGAAAAAAATGAATAACTGGATCAAACCACTGGTCCACATGAGCTGAAAATTTAACTGAATACCTTTGCCCCAATTTCTTGCATTGGTGGGAATAGATTTTTGATATCACGTCTAGAAAAAAGTTTATAAGCACTTGAAAAAATTTGCAAAAATCGTACCCTTCTGGAGGAAAAAATTATTTAAAAAAAAAAAATTTTTTTTTTTTTTTTTTTTTTTTTTTATTTGTGAATATTGTTTAGAAGAGGAACAGGGCAACAATTTTTATTTAGTGCATTTTTAAATGCCCTTTGTTTGAAGCGAGATATAGCCTCTCAAACTTTGGGAATTTTTGAAATTTGGCCAAAAAATGGACCTTTTTGAAGGCTATATCTCAAAACCAACGAATCTCATCGAATAAAGTACATAGAGGAATTTGTAGCCCCACCCCTCCTCTATACACACCAAAAATAGGAAATGTTATAGTTGTATTTTTTTAAAAAAGATTTTGTCTGAAAAGGTGGATTTTTTTAGTTCAAAAAATTTTTTTTTTTCTATAGTTGGTCAGTTTTTGGCTTATAACATTTTTTCTATAACTCTGGGAACAAAAGTCTATTAGAGACTTTTGTAGCCCATATAATTTTGAATAAATAGTCCAACTTTCAGCTCATTCTAAAAAGTGGTTTGGCACCGCCATTCTATTGAAAAAGGGTAAAATTTCCACAAAAAAAAAAAAAAAAAAAAAAAAAACTTTTAACCGTAATAGACTCGGAAAAACGCTAGAAATGGACTTTTCTTACCGGTAAAAAATCTATATACACTGAAAGTTTCAGCAGAATCGGCTGAAAATTTAAAAAAAAAAAAAAATTTTTTTGTATAATTTGCCATTTTAACCCGGCGGCAAACCCCGGTTTTCCCTTGATTTTTGGCCGGGGCCGGGGTCAGTAAAAATGGCCGGGTTTGGCCGGGGCCGGGGCCCGGTCGGTTCATATATATATATATATATATATATATATATATATATATATATATATATATATATATATTATATATATATATATATATATATATATATATATATATATATATATATATATATATATATATATATATATATAATATATATATATATATATATATATATATATATATATATATATATATATATATATATATATATATATATATATATATATATATATATATATATATATATATATATATATATATATATATATATATATATATATATATATATATATATATATATATATATATATATATATATATATATATATATATATATATATATATATATATATATATATATATATATATATATATATATATATATATATATATATATATATATATATAATAATTTTTCTTAGACTATCCAAAAATTTAATCAAACATTAGACAACTAATTAACTTTCAAAATTTTACACATCCGCATTTAATAATTGTGGATGCTGATATTGCAAAATCATAACTGCGGATGTCACTTCTCTTCTCTCTCTCTCTCTCTCCTCTCTCTCTCTCTCTCTCTCTCTCTTCTCCTCTCTCTCTCTCTCTCTCTCTCTCTCTCTCTCTCTCTCTCTCTCTCTCTCTCTCTCTCTCTCTCTCTCTCTCTCTCTCTCTCTCTCTCTCTCTCTCTCTCTCTCTCTCTCTCTCTCTCTCTCTCTCTCTCTCTCTCTCTCTCTCTCTCTCTCTCTCTCTCTCTCTCCTCTCTCTCTCTCCTCTCTCTCTCTCTCTCTCTCTCTCTCTCTCTCTCTCTCTCTCTCTCTCTCTCTCTCTCTCTCTCTCTCTCTCTCTCTCTCTCTCTCTCTCTCTCTCTCTCTCTCTCTCTCTCTCCTCTCTCTCTCTCTCTCTCTCTCTCTCTCTCTCTCTCTCTCTCTCTCAGGCTAATGATAATTTTCAGAAAGCTCAAATAAGTATTTAGTCATAAATTATTCTTATGAGTCACTATCATAGATTTTCTCGTGCTACAACCCTTATAAAGCAACGAAGGTTTTTTAAAAGAAATGCCAATTTATCTTTTTACGTTTCTCTTAATTTATAGTTTCTAACCATATGAAAGGATTATCATCATCCAGTTCTTCTGTCGGACCCTTTTTTATTTTTTTATTTTTTTATTTATTTATTTTTGAAAAAGTTATTTTTCACTCTATTTAGTTTGTAAGTCGTAAGATTTGAAATGAGATTTTTATTGAAAAGGTTTAATTTGATTACTTATATGGTTAAACTATATATATATATATATATATATATATATATATATATATATATATATATATATATATATATATATATATATATATATATATATATATATATATATATATATATATATATATATGGACCTTCCGGGGCCCCGGCTAATAATTAGAGAAAACCGGGGTTAAAATTTTAATGGTCGATTATAATTATCAACAAAATATAAGAGAATTAAGATTTTTCTTGTTGCTTCCTTTTTCTTTTTTTTCTCTCTTTCTGCTAGTGATGGTCATCTTTGTGTTTTGATTTTAGATGCCCCCATAAAAATTTGGTTGAAAATTTTTTACTTCGGGAACCCGGTGGTCCTCTTATAATATCTTGGTTGTAGATGTTACATTTAGCTATTTCGAGTCAATCCTGAAACATTGTAAAATACTCCCATACTGCTGAAGCTGATCTTTTAGCCATAGTGACTGAAAGTCAATAATGTATTTAAATGATTCAAATTTGATACATAGCAATAATATAACAATGATATGTATAAATACAGGTTATATTGATTATTTTATATTTTACATTTTTTCAAACTTTAACTTTGGGTCTTACCTAAGTAAATCTGTTGAACAACTATTGCGAATTAGGGGGAAAAAATCAAATTTTTGTAGTTTGTTCAAACTTTTCTTATATAAAATCTGTAATTTTCCTCATAATTAAATCTAATTTTCTTAACCTAAAATTTTAAGCAACCCCGGCCAGAGCCCCTGGTCGGTCCCTATATATATATATAATATATATATATATATATATATATATATATATATATATATATATATATATATATATTATATATATATATATATATATATATATATATATATATATATATATATAATTATATACGTGTGTGTTTGTGTTTATGATGGAACGATTAAGAATTTTTTGATGACAATGAAATTGAAAAAGTATAATTTTGAAACTTTTCACCATTCTCATAAATTTAAAAATATTATATTCAGGAAGAATTTAGATTGTAGTTTTTTTTTTTTTTTTTTTTTTTTTTTTTGTAAATACATATACTTTTAATAGTATAATACAGGGTGTCTCGCTCTCGGTTCCAGATATGCACTTATGGATATCAAAGTAGTGGTCATAAGTTAATAAAATTTGCCACCATCAAACCCTGGTGTGTGAGTTTTGCTGACATCACAACAAGCGTTGGAAGCAATCGCCATTAGCATCAAGCCATGCTTTCACAAGCTTTTCCATGTTCGGAAAGTTACCATCAACATTGGGAGGGACAGAGTCATTTGCCTGCCGAACGTTGATTTTCACTTGCCTGAGAGTACGTGGCTTGTTGCGATACGCTTTCTTTTTCAGTATATACCGTAGGAAGAAATCCGGCGGAGTAAGGTCAGACGACCTTGGTTGCCAAAATCCCTTGAAAGTGACCCAACCTTCAAAGAAGGGCTCAGTTTCGTACATGCCGACGTTGGACAGTTTGGCAAGTAATGATATCCTGCAGAAAATAGGCAGTACATAGTTCCTTGTCATCCAAGTAATTTGCGAACTCATTGAAAATGTTCGTATATAAATTTTTGTAACTTATGACCACTTCTTTGATATCTATAAGTGCATATCTGTAGTCGAGAGCGAGTAGAACACCCTGTAGTATCTTCAGAGCATTGATTTAAAAAAAAAAAAAAAAAAAATTTTAAATGTGAGAACATGGACAGACATTCAAAATTCTAATACTTTAAATTTAAGGGTCTTAAATTTGTTATAGTACATAATGTCGATGAAGACACATTTATCAGCTCGGGTTAAAACAATTCTTTAATTTTTGACGTAGAAACAATCTTTACTCCAGTTTCTGTGGCAATTCGATTTTGTCTTGTACTTGTTTCCACAACTAAACATCCTTTTATTTTCGATAGAAGAAGGTGGAGTAGAAATATATTTATTAGCCAATACACCTAAATTAATCGGCAAAATAATCTTTAGAAAATTAACTGACGATTTAATCGTCTTACCACTATATATATATATATATATATATATATATATATATATATATATATATATATATATATATATATATATATATATATATATATATATATTATATATTATATATGTGTGTGTGTGTGGAATTGATTATTATTAATTAAATGCTTTCTCAAAGAATTATCTAAAGCTTTAGGTATTCTTACTTCTCCCAGCCTCAAAATGGGGAAAGGGGAGGGAAAATTCCTTTCATCTTTAATTTTAGTAGATGGAGAGGAATAACATTACATAATGCTTCGCCAAATTTTAATAATTAATGTGAAATTTTAAAAGCAGGTTGGGAAAAAGAATTTACGATGCAAAATGATATTAATTACATATATTAAAATGAAAAAATGAAACCATTGGGATTGTGATTACATCCTTTATGCCTTTGACAATGGTTTAATTATAGATTAAGAGAAGTCAATATTTTCCAATTTTTATCCCTTGATGACCTTTCCTTTGAGAATGGAGGAGGACAGCAAAATTGTCAATATTTTCGTTTCTTTCCTCTTTAAATATATATATATATATATATATATATATATATATATATATATATATATATATATATATATATATATATATATATATATATATATATATATATATATATATATATATATATATATAATATATAAATTTTGTATTCAATACTGTCACATGTCAGATATCTAAGAAAGATTTTGAAATTAGGAATACTCATTTGTAACTTTGTAAAAGGTCTATTTATATATTAAGTTTTACAAGAAAAACTTACTTAGCTTTGTGATACGTAACATTTTTAATAGCTTTAACGAAATTTAAATTACAAATTAGCGTTCTTAGTATAAATTAGCTTCGCATGAAAATATATTTTGCAATTTTTGTTGATTTACTTTGTTTCCTTTTCAGTCCGAACTGTATTGATTATTTTAATTTTTTTTATTATTATTATTGGCTTAGGTTTATTTTCCTAAATTGCTCACACCGTTTGCTCAGCTCTTCCGGTTATAAAAAATTTTTAATAGCTCTACTTTTTCATCTGTTGTGAATTTTTTTTTTTTTTTTTTTTTTTTTTTTTTCACCCTTGTATCATTTGTTTGTTTTTAAAAAAATTTTTGTTCCTCGGTATATATATATATATATATATATATATATATATATATATATATATTATATATATTATATTTATTTATATATATATATATATATATATATATATATATATATTATATATATATATATATATATATTATATATAAGTAGTATAGCCCGCACTTTCGACAGATGCCAGATTTCGAAAATCTGGCAACCTGTCCCTAACGGTCTTTTCTGCATTTGCGTGCAATCCTGCATTCTCAGGGACCTTCCTGACATTTTCTTTATCGGTTCAAGGACGCACGTGGGCCCCTGGACCCCCGGACCCCCAGATTCGAGCCAAATTCAGTCGGACTGAACCGCAAAGAAAATGATTTGAAAGAAAGTGAGGTGAACGCAGCGATTTTGCAAACTCAGGCAACTTCCTGATACCATTTTTGGGGGGTTCACGGGGCCGCGCGGGGGGCCCCTTCCCCAGACTTGAGGCCAATTTCAATGGGTTGAACCCGCCAAAATGGTGTCAGGAAAGAGCGTGAGGTTATTTGAGCGAGTATTTGCTTTGCATATCAAATCCGTTCTGGCTTAGGTTGCCAGATTTTTATCGAATCTGGCACCTGCCGAAGTCGCTCCTATATACTATATATATATATATATATATATATATATATATATATATATATATATATATATATATATATATATATATAATATATAATATATATATATATATATATATATATCTTTAATGATGCAGCAAAATGTCGAGTGTGACCAACACAGACACATGCAAGGATAACCTTGTCAATAATAATGAACCTTTGTAGGCTATCTCAGACGGGTTTTAGTTTTCTTATAATCGTATTATTGTCTTCGGATCCGACCACTCAACATGTGGCAAATGCAGTTATTCTAGGTAAAAGGAGATACCTGAGGGATTGTGGTATCTGTACCTGCAGCTATGATTTAAAACTCACATGGAATGAATCTCCATCACCATATATATATATATATATATATATATATATATAATATATATATATATATATATATATATATATATATATATATATATATATATATATATATATATATATAGAGGTGGACCGGATAGTAATTTTTTACTATCCGCGGATGCGGATGCGGTTGCGGATATCCGGATAGTTTAATTTTTTAAGAGTTTTTGCCATAGATTCTTGGAATTTTAAATATAATATCCAGAATCTATGTTACCAGGGTGTGGGACGGGGACCCAACTCTTGAACACCCCACCAACCTCTTTCCCCAACCTCCATCCATTTGGAAAAAAGTATATATAATATATATATATATATATATATATATATATATATATATATATATATATATATATATATATATATATATATATATATATATATATATATATATATATATATCAGTAATTCAGTATTACCTTTCACACTTCACAGTTTCACATATTCCATTTCAAGTTAATAATTGGTAAGTTATTTTTTTTTAGAATATAGTAATTTTTTACTATCCGCGGATGCGATGCGGTGGTTGCGGATATCCGGTCCACCTCTAATATATATATATATATATATATATATATATATATATATATATATTATATATATATATATATATATATTATATATATATATATATATATATATATATATATATATATATATATATCACTCTTGCCCTTCAATACTTCAGTGTAACGATTCCATGAACTACCATCGTTTGTATAGTCCGAGATAAGAGGTTGGTTTATGACAGAAGGATTACTGCATTTGTAAACACATTCAGTATTAGAATTGTAATAAGAATGGTTTACCACCCCGAAAATGCTGCACATTTTTGGCACTTTTCCCGCTGGTGTTCACGTTAAATCCATTCATGATTGTGTAGTCATGAAAATACTTATGGAAGGAGAAATGAACTAAAGTTACGGTAAAATTACGTAACCAGAAGTACTCGTTATTGATACAAAAATAGAATGATTATCAATAATTAAATATATGAAGGAAGTAGAAGTGCACAGTTTTATAAAATGCAAAGTACCGGAAAAACTGGATAGGCTAATGAAAAAAAATATTTCTTATAATGTAAACTTTTACTGTAAATTATATGTATATGTATTTTTCTATTAGGAAACAAATTTTAAAATTTTTCCCAGTTTGTTTTAGCAGTTTTTGTTTTTATTTATTAGTTCTTCTAATTAAGATTCTACTTAAAAAAAAAAATCCTTAGAGTGAAGACCCACTTTTTTTCGAAGTTGAAATTCCTTCCTTAAAGTTACTAGTTTGAAATTTTTTTACATATCTGTATTTTTTTTCTTATAAAATGTTATGGTCCACTATATTCCTACTACTAGTTAAAATTGGAGAAATGTCACTTGAATTTTTTTTTTTTTTTAAGTGTCTATTAGTCTAAATATCAGTTAAAGAATGTTACAGGCAGTTTTGTTTCATAAATTAATGAATATATTTTTTTTAACATATTACATTACCTTTTATTAAAGTATTTAATCCCAATCAGATTTTTAAAAAAAAATTATTGGTTCCACATGAACCCTTTAAATTAAAAAGCCTGAAGTTGGCAAGTTATAAAATGTAAATTTAATTAACTAGGTATTATTAAAAACAAATTTAAAACCTTTTCTTGTGCCAGTTACAGTTTAAGAGGTTCAGTGAGCTAACCTGTTGCTGGAAAGGAAATAATCTTTGCACACAAGAAGCAGTAAAATAAAATTATATGACCATAGAACAGGTCTCCTTGTTTTATGTTTCCCTGTAAATTACTTCATATGATTTCAAAATAGTTTTTTTGTCAAGATATGCCTTTCATTCTTGTAAACTGTCTACTGATCTACTGAAACTCTTGTCATTTATTATATTAAAAAGTTTAATTAAGATATCCTGAGATGGAGACGAATGTCTAAAACGCCTTCACAATCTATTCAGGGAAAAATTTTAACAAACCACTTGGAATAAAAAAAAAAAAATTTTAAAACGTAAACATACACATGTATTTTATTTTGAAAGATTTATGCTAAGTAACTTTATTTTCACTTTCCATGTCGGACTTTATTTTTATATATTTATGGCAATAATTAAATAATGAAATAAGCATTAAAAAAATTAAATAGCTAAATGTAAGAATTTTTATCGTATATTCGAATGTATGCATTTATTCTTTATCTGAATATTAAAAAGATCTTGGGATAATGAACCAACCTCTGTTTCAAAATCTTCGTCTCCACCCACAATCCCTCCTCCTCTTATGCGCAAGCAAAGACACTCTTAAATATACTTCAATTTTAAATTTTGCTTAATCCCTTTACACATTTGAAATTTTATATAATATATATATTTAATATATATATATATATATATATATATATATATATATTATATATATATATATATATATATATATTATATATATATATATATATATATATATATATATATATATATATTATATATAATTTTTTTTTTGCGGACTTTCGGTTTAATTCTTCTGTATTCAATGGTCTTTCCGCCCCCTCCCCCGCTTCTCCTCCCTTTCTCCAAATCGATTCCTTCCCCCCACAACCCTATTTCCTGAGTTTCTCTTCCCCCTCTCCCCCTTCTCTTATTACTTCTCAACAGTCTACCTCTACGTTGACCTTTGCCAGTTCTGCAGCAACGATGACTCATCCATATATATATATATATATATATATATATATATATATATATATATATATATATATATATATATATATATATATATATATATATATATATATATATATATATATATATATATATATATATATATATGAGAGATAGTTTTGATTAAAATTGTCATTGGTATTTAGTTCGTTCTTTAACGTTTAAAATTTTTTAAATCGTTATTTACGGCCCCAAAGAATGTTTAGGTGCAGGAATGTTCTGCTTTTAAAATTCTTGAAGAGTTACGTCAGATTTTCTAAGGCGCGGTATTGGTGAATTTAAATTTTAAGAGCCTAATTCATTATGAAGGCTAGCGTAACACACTTAGAAATTCCTGTAAGTAAACAGGTAAAAACGTGTTCTCTCTGTAAAAGAGAAAAAAAGATCTTGCTAAATTTCTCTTGTGGTATATATTGCATATATATATATATATATATATATATATATATATATATATATATAA